>WNWK01006075.1:87500-110775 GCA_009830355.1 Cherax destructor | reverse complement strand
ACACACACACACACACACACACAGGGCCAGGAGCTGTGACTCGACCCCTGCAACCACAACTAGGTGAGTACACATACACACACACACACACACACACACACACCACACAGCACTGCCCCGATGGCATGGTGGCTAGCGCTCTTGCTTCACACACGGAGGGCCCGGGTTCAATTCCCGGAGGGCCGAAACATTTCGAAGTGTTTCGTTACACACACAAAATACATACACACATACAACAGGCCTAGTGTCTAATCGACATGTGCTTAGGACAAAATGATAACTAACACACACACACACACAGGGCCAGGAGCTGTGACTCGACCCCTGCAACCACAACTAGGTGAGTACACACACACACAAAATGCGACATTTATAAAGTATAAACATCAGAGAATACTAGAAGTGCAACTTACTGATCCCACTCTAGCATCTAGACTCTTTCTGGTTTAGTAACATTTCGTCAGAGAATATTGTAGTCCAGATGTCCTTTAAAACTAAGAGCTTGTTTCAGCAGCTCTTAGGGAGGCAATAATGGAGCACCGACAGCTGGTGTGATCACGAGACTTGTCCCAGCTACTCCACAGACTGGGCCAGGTTCCACCTGACTCCAGACTGCTGAACCAGCTGGCTGGCAGTTAACAAGTGCCAGTCAAAGGTCTCAAGAGCCAGCAAAATGACAGTTATAGTTGTTACAACCCACCTACGTACATAAGCTTGTATAATAAGTCTAATAATAATAATATAAAGCAATATATTTTCATCTTAGCTGTTAATGAAAACATTGGCGCTATAAAATGATATGAAAATTCAATATATGAAAAATATATATTGCGTCCCTGTCAGGGAGCAACACCATCACCATCACAAGACTTCCCATCACCACCAACAAGACTTCCCATCACTACCAACAAGATTTCCCCATCACCATAACAAGACTTCCATCACCATAATAAGACTTCCATCACCACCAACAAGACTTCCATCACCA
This sequence comes from Cherax destructor, assembly GCA_009830355.1. Lineage (NCBI taxonomy): Eukaryota > Metazoa > Arthropoda > Malacostraca > Decapoda > Parastacidae > Cherax > Cherax destructor. Next base: position 109,787 of record WNWK01006075.1, on the reverse strand, counting down.
CCAACAAGACTTCCCATCACCACCAACAAGACTTCCATCACCATAACAAGACTTCCCATCACCATAATAAGACTTCCCATCACCAAAACAAGACTTCCCATCACCATAACAAGACTTCCCATCACCACCAACAAGACTTCCCATCACCACCAAGACTTCCCATCACCAAAACAAGACTTCCCATCACCATAACAAGACTTCCCATCACCATAACAAGACTTCCCATCACCATAACAAGATTTCCCAATAAACGTCAATAAGACGTTTATTGTTTCGTTAATAATTCTTAATGGTTTACCAGAAGGAAACTTTCCTCCCCCTTCCCTCCCTTCCCTCCTCCCCTCCCCTCTCCCTCCATCCATCTACCTTTCCACTCTCCATCCTATTACCATCTACTTGGATCTTTCACTTCTGATCTGTTCACTTCCCCTCACTCACTCCTCTCTCTCTCTCCCCCCATCCTTTTTTTTTCTCCATTCCTTCCCTCCCTCCTATCTTTCCTGTCCTCCCCTTTCTTATCCTCCCTCCCACTCCTCCTCATCTTCCTCCATTTATTGCTCTTCTCTCGCGGTTTTAACTCTCCAACCTTCTTGACTTCTCGTTGTCAGTGACTATTCTCTTTACTATCCTTCTCTTCTGCCCCTCCCTCATCCCTCCCTCACCCCCTTACCCTCACCTCCTCCCTCACCCCTCCCTCACCCCCTCTCACTCTCCCACACAACCATTAAACTGTTTTAAGCTCAGGATTAACAAGCTTCTCCTGAAGTCTGATTAGTGAACCATAGTGCTGGTGTTGCTGGTGTTACACTTGGTGTTGCTGGTGTTACACTTGGTGTTGCTGGTGTTACACTTGGTGTTGCTGGTGTTACACTTGGTGTTGGTGGTGTTACACTTGGTGTTGCTGGTGTTACACTTGTTGTTGCTGGTGTTACACTTGGTGTTGCTGGTGTTACACTTGGTGTTGCTGGTGTTACACTTGGTGTTGCTGGTGTTACACTTGGTGTTGCTGGTGTTACACTTGGTGTTGCTGGTGTTACACTTGGTGTTGCTGGTGTTACACTTGTTGTTGCTGGTGTTGCTGGTGTTGGTGGTGTTACATTGGTGTTGGTGGTGTTACACTTGGTGTTGGTGGTGTTACACTTGGTGTTGCTGGTGTTACACTTGGTGTTGGTGGTGTTACACTTGGTGTTGCTGGTGTACACTGGTTGCTGGTGTTACACTTGGTGTTGCTGGTGTTACACTTGGTGTTGGTGGTGTTACACTTGGTGTTGCTGGTGTTACACTTGGTGTTGCTGGTGTTACACTTGGTGTTGGTGGTGTTACACTTGGTGTTGGTGGTGTTACACTTGGTGTTGGTGGTGTTACACTTGGTGTTGGTGGTGTTACACCTGTTGTTGGTGGTGTTACACTTGGTGTTGGTGGTGTTACACTTGGTGTTGGTGGTGTTACACTTGGTGTTGCTGGTGTTACACTTGGTGTTGGTGGTGTTACACTTGGTGTTGGTGGTGTTACACTTGGTGTTGCTGGTGTTACACTTGGTGTTGGTGGTGTTACACTTGGTGTTGGTGGTGTTACACTTGGTGTTGGTGGTGTTACACTTGGTGTTGGTGGTGTTACACTTGGTGTTGGTGGTGTTACACTTGGTGTTGCTGGTGTTACACTTGGTGTTGGTGGTGTTACACTTTTTGGTGGTGTTTTGGTGTGGTGGTGTTACACTTGGTGTTGGTGGTGTTACACTTGGTGTTGGTGGTGTTACACCTGGTGTTGGTGGTGTTACACTTGGTGTTGGTGGTGTTACACTTGGTGTTGGTGGTGTTACACTTGGTGTTGGTGGTGTTACACTTGGTGTTGGTGGTGTTACACTTGGTGTTGGTGGTGTTACACCTGTTGTTGGTGGTGTTACACTTGGTGTTGGTGGTGTTACACTTGGTGTTGCTGGTGTTACACTTGGTGTTGGTGGTGTTACACTTCGTGTTGGTGGTGTTACACTTCGTGTTGGTGGTGTTACACTTGTGTTGGTGGTGTTACACTTGGTGTTGGTGGTGTTACACCTGTTGTTGGTGGTGTTACACTTGGTGTTGGTGGTGTTACACTTGGTGTTGGTGGTGTTACACTTGGTGTTGGTGGTGTTACACCTGTTGTTAGTGGTGTTACACTTGGTGTTGGTGGTGTTACACTTAGTGTTGGTGGTGTTACACTTGGTGTTGGTGGTGTTACACTTGGTGTTGGTGGTGGTGTTACACCTGTTGTTGGTGGTGTTACACTTGGTGTTGGTGGTGTTACACTTGTGTTGGTGGTGTTACACTTGGTGTTGGTGGGTGTTACACTTGGTGTTGGTGGTGTTACACTTGGTGTTGTGGTGTTACACTTGGTGTTGGTGGTGTTACACTTGGTGTTGGTGGTGTTACACTTGGTGTTGGTGGTGTTACACTTGGTGTTGGTGGTGTTACACCTGTTGTTGGTGGTGTTACACTTGGTGTTGGTGGTGTTACACTTGGTGTTGGTGGTGTTACACTTGGTGTTGGTGGTGTTACACTTGGTGTTGGTGGTGTTACACCTGTTGTTGGTGGTGTTACACTTGGTGTTGGTGGTGTTACACTTGGTGTTGGTGGTGTTACACTTGGTGTTGGTGGTGTTACACTTGGTGTTGGTGTACTGTGTTGTTTTACACTTGTGTTGGTGGTGTTACACTTGGTGTTGGTGGTGTTACACTTGGTGTTGCTGGTGTTACACTTGGTGTTGGTGGTGTTACACTTGGTGTTGGTGGTGTTACACTTGGTGTTGGTGGTGTTACACTTGTGTTGTGGTGTTACACTTGGTTGGTGGTGTCATTGGTGTGGTGTTACACTTGGTGTTGCTGGTGTTACACTTGGTATTGCTGGTGTTACACTTGGTGTTGCTGGTGTTACACTTGGTGTTGCTGGTGTTACACTTGGTGTTGGTGGTGTTACACTTGGTGTTGGTGGTGTTACACTTGGTGTTGCTGGTGTTACACTTGGTGTTGGTGGTGTTACACTTGGTGTTGCTGGTGTTACACTTGGTGTTGTGGTGTTACACTTGGTGTTGTGTGTTACATTGGTGTTGTGTACACTTGGTGTTGCTGGTGTTACACTTGGTGTTGTGTTACTTGGTGTGTGGTGTACACTTGGTGTTGCTGGTGTTACACTTTGGTGTTGCTGGTGTTACACTTGGTGTTGCTGGTGTTACACTTGGTGTTGCTGGTGTTACACTTGGTGTTGCTGGTGTTACACTTGGTGTTGCTGGTGTTACACTTGGTGTTGCTGGTGTTACACTTGGTGTTGCTGGTGTTACACTTGGTGTTGCTGGTGTTACACTTGGTGTTGCTGGTGTTACATTTGGTGTTGCTGGTGTTACACTTGGTGTTGCTGGTGTTACACTTGGTGTTGGTGGTGTTACACTTGGTGTTGCTGGTGTTACACTTGGTGTTGCTGGTGTTACACTTTGTTGTGTGTTACACTTGGTTGGTGTTACACTTGGTGTTGGTGGTGTTACACTTGGTGTTGCTGGTGTTACACTTGGTGTTGGTGGTGTTACACTTGGTGTTGCTGGTGTTACACTTGGTGTTGGTGGTGTTACACCTGGTGTTGCTGGTGTTACACTTGGTGTTGGTGGTGTTACACCTGGTGTTGCTGGTGTTACACTTGGTGTTGGTGGTGTTACACCTGGTGTTGCTGGTGTTACACTTGGTGTTGCTGGTGTTACACTTGGTGTTGCTGGTGTTACACTTGGTGTTGCTGGTGTTACACCTGGTGTTGCTGAGTTACACTTGGTGTTGGTGGTAGTGGTGATGTCACCTATTCCCCTCACTTCCCCTTTTCCCCTTACCCTCTCACTCCCCTTCCTTCGCCCAGAACCTCTCCCCAAATCCTCCCCATCTCTCCTGTCACTTACTTTCACGTCTCTCACCCCATTCTCATTCACTCCCAATCTTAGTCTCCTCCCCTTCCTTTTTTCACCCCCTACCCTCACCCCTTACTACCATCACCTGGACTCTTCCCCTCACCCCATTCCCGTGCGTCTCACAAACGTAATAAAATATCGGTAGAGAGAGAGAGAGAGAGAGAGAGAGAGAGAGAGAGAGAGAGAGAGAGAGAGAGAGAGAGAGAGAGAGAGAGAGGAGAGGGGGAGGGAGGGAGGGAGAGGAATGACAAGATGACATCGGCAGGATAATTGATGACATAGCAGATGGAGTGAGGAAGAAACAGAAGAGGGAGAGACTGGAAAAAAGGGAGAGGGGGAGACAATAAAAGAGGAAGAGAAGAAATATAAGAAAGAATGAGAAAGAGAGAGATAAGAGGGAAAGAATATGAGATCAAAAGGCCGTTCCAGGATATGGGAAGGACCTCTCTACTTCCACCCACACACACACACACACACACACACACACACACACACACACACACACACACACACACACACACACACACACACACACACACACACACACACACACACACACACACACACGGTTTGCAACAAGACTAGTCCCGGAGCTAAGGGGTATGTCCAACGAGGAGAGGTTAAGGGAAATCGACCTGACGACACTGGAGGACAGGAGAGATAGGGGGGACATGATACCGACATATAAGATACTGAGAGGAATTGACAAGGTTGATAGAGACAGAATGTTCCAGAGATGGGACACAGCAACAAGGGGTCACAGTTGGAAGTTGAAGACTCAGATGAATCACAGGGATGTTAGGAAGTATTTCTTCAGTCACAGAGTAGTCGGGAAGTGGAATAGCTTGGGAAGCGATGTAGTGGAGGCAGGTTCCATACACAGCTTTAAGAAGAGGTATGATAAAGCTCATGGCGCAGGGAGAGTGACCCAGTAGCGGCCAGTGAAGAGGCGGGGACAGGAGCTATGTCTCGACCCCTGCACCCACAACTAGGTGAGTACAACTAGGTGAGTACACACACACACACACACACACACACACACACACACACACACACACACAGGCCTGGTCCAGCAACTGGCTCCTGGAGTTCAACCCCACCAAATGCAAAGTCATGAAGATTGGAGATGGGCAAAGAAGACCGCAGACGGAGTACAGTCTAGGGAGCCAAAGACTACAAACCTCACTCAAGAAAAAGGATCTTGGGGTGAGTATAACACCGAGCACATCTCCTGAGGCGCACATCAACCAAATAACTGCTGCAGCATACGGGCGCCTAGCAAACCTAAGAACAGCATTCCGACATCTTAATAAGGAATCGTTCAGAACCCTGTACACTGTGTACGTTAGGCCCATGTTGGAGTATGCAGCACCAGTTTGGAACCCACACCTACCCAAGCACGTAAGGAAACTAGAGAAAGAGCAAAGGTTTGCAACAAGATTAGTCCCGGAGCTAAGGGGTATGTCTTACAAGGAGAGGTTAAGGGAAATCGACCTGACGACACTGGAGGACAGGAGAGATAGAGGGATATGATAACGACATATAAAATACTGAGAGGAATCGACAAGGTGGACAGAGACAGAATGTTTCAGAGATGGGACACAGCAACAAGGGGTCACAGTTGGAAGTTGAAGACTCAGATGAATCACAGGGATGTTAGGAAGTATTTCTTCAGTCACAGAGTTGTCAGGAAGTGGAACAGTCTGGGAAGTGATACAGTGGAAGCAGGATCCATACATAGCTTTAAGAAGTGGTATGATAAAGCTCATGGAGCAGGAAGAGTGACCAAGTAGCGACCAGTAAAGAGGCGGAGCCAGGAGCTGTGACTCGATCCCTGCAACCACAACCAGGTGAGAACACACACACAAACATACACACACACACACACACACACACACACACACACTCACACTCACACACACACACATACACACACACTTGGGTATCGTTATTGGTAAAACGTTTCGCCTGCTCAGCAGGCTTCTTCAGTCGAAAACAGACGCGACCACAATAGTGTAAAAATTGGAAGTAGCGAGGAAACTTGAGGTGGTCAGTCCCTCAGTCTTGATAGTAGGTGGTCATTCCCTCAGTCTTGATAGTAGGTGGTCAGTCCCTCAGTCTTGATAGTAGGTAGTCAGTCCCTCAGTCTTGATAGTAGGTGGTCATTCCCTCAGTCTTGATAGTAGGTGGTCAGTCCCTCAGTCTTGATAGTAGGTAGTCAGTCCCTCAGTCTTGATAGTAGGTGGTCATTCCCTCAGTCTTGATAGTAGGTGGTCATTCCCTCAGTCTTGATAGTAGGTGATCAGTCCTCAGTCTTGATAGTAGGTGGTCAGTCCCTCAGTCTTGATAGTAGGTGGTCAGTCCCTCAGTCTTGATAGTAGGTGGTCAGTCCCTCAGTCTTGATAGTAGGTGGTCAGTTCCTCAGTCTTGATAGTAGTGGTCAGTCCCTCAGTCTTGATAGTAGGTGGTCAGTCCTCAGTCTTGATAGTAGGTGGTCAGTCCCTCAGTCTTGATAGTAGGTGGCAGTCCTCAGTCTTGATAGTAGGAGGTCATTCCTCAGTCTTGATAGTAGGTGGTCAGTCCCTCAGTCTTGATAGTAGGTAGACAGTCCTTCAGTCTTGATAGTAGGTAGTCAGTCCCTCAGCCTTAATAGTAGGTGGTCATTCCCTCAGTCTTGATAGTAGGTAGTCAGTCCCTCAGTCTTGATAGTAGGTCGTCAGTCCCTCAGTCTTGATAGTAGGTGGTCAGTCCCTCAGTCTTGATAGCAGGTAGTCAGTCCTCAGTCTTGATAGTAGGTTGTCAGTCCCTCAGTCTTGATAGTAGGTGGTCAGTCCCTCAGTCTTGATAGTAGATGGTAATTCCCTCAGTCTTGATAGTAGGTGGTCAGTCCCTCAGTCTTGATAGTAGGTGGTCAGTCCCTCAGTCTTGATAGCAGGTAGTCAGTCCCTCAGTCTTGATAGTAGGTGGTCAGTCCCTCAGTCTTGATAGTAGGTAGTCAGTCCCTCAGTCTTGATAGTAGGTGGTCATTCCCTCAGTCTTGATAGTAGGTGGTCAGTCCTCAGTCTTGATAGTAGGTGGTCATTCCTCAGTCTTGATAGTAGGTGGTCAGTCCTCAGTCTTGATAGTAGGTAGTCAGTCCCTCAGTCTTGATAGTAGGTAGTCAGTCCCTAAGCCTTGATAGTAGGTGGTCAGTCTCTCAGTCTTGATAGTAGGTGGTCAGTCCCTCAGTCTTTATAGTAGGTGGTCAGTCCCTCAGTCTTGATAGTAGGTGGTCAGTCCCTCAGTCTTGATAGTAGGTGGTCAGTCCCTCAGTCTTGATAGCAGGTAGTCAGTCCCTCAGTCTTGATAGTAGGTGGTCAGTCCCTCAGTCTTGATAGTAGGTAGTCAGTCCCTCAGTCTTGATAGTAGTGGTCAGTCCCTCAGTCTTGATAGTAGTGGTCAGTCCCTCAGTCTTGATAGTAGGTGGTCAGTCCCTCAGTCCTGATAGTAGGTGGTCATTCCTCAGTCTTGATAGTAGGTGGTCAGTCCTCAGTCTTGATAGTAGGTGGTCAGTCCTCAGTCTTGATAGCAGGTAGTCAGTCCCTCAGTCTTGATAGTAGGTGGTCAGTCCCTCAGTCTTGATAGTAGGTAGTCAGTCCCTCAGTCTTGATAGTAGTGGTCAGTCCCTCAGTCTTGATAGTAGTGGTCAGTCCCTCAGTCTTGATAGTAGGTGGTCAGTCCCTCAGTCCTGATAGTAGGTGGTCATTCCCTCAGTCTTGATAGTAGGTGATCAGTCCCTCAGTCTTGATAGTAGGTGGTCAGTCCCTCAGTCTTGATAGCAGGTAGTCAGTCCCTCAGTCTTGATAGTAGGTGGTCAGTCCCTCAGTCTTGATAGTAGGTAGTCAGTCCCTCAGTCTTGATAGTAGTGGTCAGTCCCTCAGTCTTGATAGTAGTGGTCAGTCCCTCAGTCTTGATAGTAAGTGGTCAGTCCCTCAGTCTTGATAGTAAGTGGTCAGTCCCTCAGCCTCGTATCAACCAAATTCCTAGCCTCTCAACACATTCATCTACCCATCTATCTCTCTTTTTCTAGCCTTCTTCGTCCCTCCTTACATCCTTACTTCTCTCCCTCGCTCCCTTCCCTCTCCCTTCCTCTCTCCTTCCCTCTCTTCTCTCTCCCACTCTCTCCTCCAGCCACTCAAAAGACCATTATTCTTCACTCTACATAAAGACGTACTTGTTACTAAGACCAAAAAGACCACGAAGACCATTACTGCCTTTTACACCCCAGCATTTATTACCATGACCCCAACATTTATTACAATGACCCCCAGCATTTATTACCATGACCCCCAGCATTTACCATGACCCCAGCATTTATTACTATGACCCCAGCATTTATTACCATGACCCCCAGCATTTATTACCATGACCCCCAGCATTTATTACCATGACCCCAGCATTTATTACCATGACCCCAGCATTTATTACCATGACCCCCAGCATTTATTACCATGACCCCCAGCATTTATTACCATGACCCCCAGCATTTATTACCATAACGACTCTACAGCACCACGATACTACACCACAACGACCCGACAATAACACTACACCCTCACAACGACCCTACACCCCCACAACGACCCTACACCCCACAACGACCCTACACCCCCACAACGACCTCTCTAGCCTAACAAGCGGATGGTAACCATATTAATGTCAACGACATTATTTTAACTTAATAATGAAAGCAGCAAGTTGATCAATACTCAGTGTAATGTGTGGTTATTTATACCCTGGGTGAGGGGGAGGAAAGGCAGGGGAGAAGGGAGGAAACGCAGGGGAAGAAGGAAAGGAAGAGAGAGAGAGAGAGAGAGAGAGAGAGAGAGAGAGAGAGAGAGAGAGAGAGAGAGAGAGAGAGAGAGCAGAGTCTGAGTCTGATCATTCATTGTCGGGAAGCAATGAATTATTATTAGACCAAGACTAGTGTTAGTAACACTAGTCTTGCTAGTGTTACTAACAAGACTAGTGTTGCTACTAACAAGGCTAGTGTTGTTACTAGCAAGACTAGTGTTGCTACTAACAAGGCTAGTGTTGTTACTAGCAAGACTAGTGTTGTTACTAACAAGACTAGTGTTGTTACTAACAAGACTAGTGTTGTTACTAGCAAGACTAGTGTTGTTATTAACAAGACTAGTATTACTAACAAGACTAGTGTTGTTACTAACAAGACTATTATTACTAACAAGACTAGTGTTGTTACTAACAAGACTAATGTTGTTACTAAGAAGACTAGTGTTGTTACTAAGAAGACTAGTGTTGTTACTAGCAAGACTAGTGTTGTTACTAGCAAGACTAGTGTTGTTACTAGCAAGACTAGTATTACTAACAAGACTAGTGTTGTTACTAACAAGACTAATGTTGTTACTAAGAAGACTAGTGTTGTTACTAGCAAGACTAGTGTTGTTACTAAGAAGACTAGTGTTGTTACTAACAAGACTAGTATTACTAACAAGACTAGTGTTGTTACTAACAAGACTAATGTTGTTACTAAGAAGACTAGTGTTGTTACTAGCAAGACTAGTGTTGTTACTAAGAAGACTAGTGTTGTTACTAGCAAGACTAGTGTTGTTATTAACAAGACTAGTATTACTAACAAGACTAGTGTTGTTACTAGCAAGACTAGTGTTGTTACTAACAAGACTAGTATTACTAACAAGACTAGTGTTGTTACTAAGAAGACTAGTGTTGTTACTAGCAAGACTAGTGTTGTTACTAACAAGACTAGTATTACTAACAAGACTAGTGTTGTTACTAAGAAGACTAGTGTTACTAACAAGACTAGTGTTGTTACTAACAAGACTAGTGTTGTTACTAACAAGACTAGTGTTGTTACTAACAAGACTAGTGTTGTTACTAACAAGACTAGTGTTGTTACTAACAAGACTAGTGTTGTTACTAACAAGACTAGTGTTGTTACTAACAAGACTAGTGTTGTTACTAACAAGACTAGTGTTGTACTAGCAAGACTAGTGTTGTTACTAACAAGACTAGTGTTGTTACTAACAAGACTAGTGTTACTAGCAAGACTAGTGTTGTTACTAACAAGACTAGTGTTGTTACTAACAAGACTAGTGTTGTTACTAACAAGACTAGTGTTACTAACAAGACTAGTGTTACTAACAAGACTAGTGTTACTAACAAGACTAGTGTTACTAACAAGACTAGTGTTACTAACGAGACTAATGTTACTAACAAGACTAGTGTTACTAACAAGACTAGTGTTACTAACAAGACTAGTGTTACTAACAAGACTAGTGTTACTAACAAGACTAGTGTTACTAACAAGACTAGTATTACTAACAAGACTAGTGTTACTAATAAGACTAGTGTTACTAACAAGACTAGTGTTACTAACAAGACTAGTGTTACTAACAAGACTAGTGTTACTAATAAGACTAGTGTTACTAACAAGACTAGTGTTACTAACAAGACTAGTGCTACTAGCAACAAGTTAGAGAGGAGAGGTTAAGTGCACTAAGGGAGCTGCAAGGGTCTGAAGGGTGATCTAAGGGCAATCGAGAACATAACAGGGCCACTTGTGGTTAAGGGGTTAATTGACCAATTAAGAGACAGGTGCTGTGAGGCTGCAACAAGAACAGCAGCAACTGTTGCTGCTGCCGTTGGTGCTGCTGCTGTTGCTGCAGTTGCTGCTGATGTTGCTGATGTTGTTAGTGCTGCTGTTGGTGCTGCTGTTGCTGCAGTTGCTGCTGCTGTTGCTGTTGCTATTGCTGCTGCTGTTGGTGCTGCTAATGGTGTTGCTGTTGCCATTGTTGCTGCTGCTGATGCTGTTGTTGTTGCTGCTACCACTGCTACTGATACTGCTACTTTTGCTGCAGATGGAGTATTCTGAGGGATCCCCCCTCCCCTCTCCCCGTTCCCCCATTCAACGTCCCCTCTCCTCACCCCTACACCCTCTCTTCCCCTCTTCACCCCTCCCGTCTCCCCACTCCTCCCTCGGCCGACCCCAGGGTACCCTCAATCCCCTCCCCCATCCCCACACTCCTCCCCCTAACCCCCTCCCCAGGTCGTAATAAAGTCAGCCCCAGCAGGAAAGTCAACAACCAGAGATTGGGCTCCGTGCTCTCTCTCTCTCTGTCCGTCTGTCTATCTATCTGTCTGTCTGTCTGTCTGTCTGTCTGTCTGTCTGTCTGTCTGTCTGTTCTCTCTCTCTCTCTCTCTCTCTCTCTCTCTCTCCCTTTCTGTCCGTCTGCCTCTCTATATGTCTGTCTATCTGTCTGTCTCTGTCTCTGCCTGTCTGTCTGTCTGTCTGTCTGTCTGTCTCTCTCTCTCTCTCTCTCTCTCTCTCTCTCTCTCTCCTCTCTCTCTCTCTCTCCTCTCCTCTCCTCTCCACAAGATTCCGTTTACCCATTTTCCCCCTCACCCCCATATGTCCCCCTCATTTATTCCCCATCACCCCCCCCCTCCATTTCCTTGCCTAGTTTCGTGTGGAACGACGAAATTTCGTCTAACTCATAAGATTCGTGCATATATTTTTTTCCCCATTTTGAAAGAGGCGTCGGGCCTCCGAAATTAGATGTGTGTGTGTGTGTGAGAGGAGAGAGAGAGAGAGAGAGAGAGAGAGAGAGAGAGAGAGAGAGAGAGAGAGAGGACCGGAAAAGGAGAATGTGAGGTAACTTTTATTACTTTCCCACTTCTGTTTAACTTTCTCTCTCTCTCTTCTACATTTATCTTCATTTGTGAGAAAGATGCGGTCACTAACACGGAGGGCAGGAACAGCAGCAACAACAGCAACAGCTGCAGCAACAACAGCAGCAACAGCATCACCAACAGCAGCAGCAACAGCACCACGAACAACAACAGAAAGGGATGGGAGCCAAGCCCACTAGAGGGCCAGGCCACTGGAGCACCAACAGTAGCAGCAGAAGCAACAGCAGCAGTAGAAGCAGTAGCAGCAACAGCAGCAGTAGTAGTAGCAACAGCAGCAAGCAGCAGCAGCAGCATCGACAACAACAACAGCAGCAGCAGCAGTAGCAAGGAGATAGGGTCATCAGGGAGTCAGCTCACTGGAGTAGCAGTAGTCAGGTCATCCCAAGAGTGCATTGATCCTGGTTGCAGATGAGGCTTCTATTTTAACCCACCCTTCCATTAACCCACCCCAGCCCACCCCTTGCTTCATAGATGGCCTCTGAACCCACCTGGCTCCACCGACTGCAGCCAGCTGGTGCTCTCTCTTCCACCTGCAACGATCCTCTGGTGTGTAGCAAAGAGAGAGGGAGAGAGAGAGTGATGAAAGTAAATTGTAGAGTTTGTGGACACTTATAGAAATAGGAGAGGATGGTTATTAGATGTAGAGTTAAAGGTATCGGTAAGATGGAGGGAATATTTTGAGGACCTGTTAAATGTTGATGAAGAAAGGGAAGCTGTGACTTCATTCAGTGGGCAGGGAGGTCTAACATCTCGTAGGAGTGAGGAAGAACCGGTTGTGAGTGTGAGGCAAGTGCGTAAGGCAATGTGTAGAATGAAAGGATTTAAAGCAGCTGGGATTGATGGGATAAAGATAAAAATGTTAAAAGCAGGTGGGAATATAGTTTAGGTGTGTTTGGTGCTTTTATTTAATAAATGTATGGAAGAAGGTAAGGTACCTAGGGATTGGAAGAGAGCATGCATAGTTCCTTTGTATAAAGGCAAAGGGGACAAAAGAGAGTGCAAACATTTTAGAAGTATAAGCCCGTTGAGTATACCAGGTAAAGTGTAAGAGTTATTACTGAAAGAATTAAGAGTAAGACAGAGGAGCAGGATAGCAGATGAACAAGGAGGCTTTGGGAAGGGTAGGGGGTGTGTAGACCAAGTGTTTACGGTGAAACATAGGTGAACAGTATTTAGATAAGGGTAAAGAGGTTTTTGCTGCATTTATGGATTTGGAAAAGACATATGATAGGGTGGATAGGAGAGCAATGTGGCGGATGGTGCATATGCATGGAATAGGAGGAAGGTTACTGAAAGCAGTTAAAAGTTTTTACAAGGATAGTGAGTATGTAGGAGAGAGGGAAATGATTTCTCAGTAAAAGTTGGCCTTAGACAAGGATGTGTGATGTCACCATGGTTGTTCAATATATTTATAGATGGAGTTGTAAGAGAAGTGAATGCTCGGGTGTTGGCAAGAGGTGTGGGGTTAAAAGATAAAGAATCTTACACAAAGTGGGAGTTGTCACAGTTGCTCTTTACTGATGACACTGTGCTTTTGGGAAATTGTGAAGAGAAGTTGCAGAGGTTGGTGGATGAGTTTGGAAGGTATCTAAAAGGAAATTAAAAGTGAACATAGGAAAGAGTAAGGTGATGAGGATAACAAAAATATTAGGTAATGAAAGACTGGATATCAGATTAGAGAGAGATAGTATGAAGGAGGTGAATGCATGAAGATATTTGGGATTGGACTTGCCAGCAGATGGGTCTATGAAAGATGAAGTGAATCACAGAACTGATGAAGGGAAAAGGGTGAGTGGTGCAGTGAGGAGTCTGTGGAGACAAAGAACGTTATCCAACTAAGCAAAAAGGGGAAAGTATGAGAGTATAGTTATACCAACACTCTTATATGGGTGTGACACATGGGTGGTGAATGTTGCAACAAGGAGAAGGCTGGAGGCAGTGGAGATGTCATGTCTGAGGGCAATGTGTGGTGTGAATATAATGCAGAAAATTCGTAGTTTGGAAATTAGGAGGAGGTGTGGGGTTACTAAAAGTATTATCTAGAGGGCCGAGGAGGGGTTGTCGAGGTGGTTCAGACATTTAGAGAGGATGGAACTAAATAGAATGACTTTGAAAGTGTATAAATCTGTAGTGGAAGGAAGGCGGGGTGGGGGTCGGTCTAAGGAAGGTTGGAGGGAGGGGGTAAAGGAGGTTTTGTGTGCGAGGGGCTTGGACTTCCAGCAAGCGTGCGTGAGCATGTTAGATAGGAGTGGAGACAGATGGTTTTTATGATTTGACGTGCTGTTGGAGTGTGAGAAAGGTAACATTTACAAAGGGATTCAGGGAAACCGGCAGGCCGGACTTGCTTCCTTGAGATGGGAAGTACAGTGTCGACACACTGAAGGAGGGGTGTTAATGTTGCAGTTTTATAACTGTAGTGTAAGCGCGTCTCTGGCAAGACAGTTATGGAGTGAATGATGATGAAAGTGTTTCTTCTTTTTCTTCAGGTCACCCTGCCTTGGTGGGAAACAGCCGAGTCATTAATATATATATATATATATATATATAAAAGTTATAAGAGGGGTGAGGATCAATCCTGGAACTGTAACTCAGACAGTGATGGATGGAGGAGCAGGATGATAATGGTAGAGGAAGGGGAAAAAGGAGAGGGGAAGAAGGGAGGAAGAAGGGAGATAGGAAGGGAGAGTCAAGTAATCAGAAAAGCTGCAAATAGCTGCCATGTTGGTCATTTTTAACCTCTTTTGTCCGCCCGCCAAATGACCAATGATCACCCCCTCCCTTCCCCCTATCTCCTCTCCCATCTCCCCCTCCCATCTCCCCCTTCCATCTCCCCTCCCATCTCCCCTCTCACTTCTCCCCATCCCTCTACTCTCCTCTCTTCCCATCCATGTACTATTCTCTCTCCCCATCCCTCTACTCTATCTCCATCCATCTCTCTTCTCTCCCCATCCCTCTCATCTCTCTCTGTACTTCTCTGTTCTCCCTAACCAGTGAGGTACACGCACACACACACACACACACATACACACCAGGGCCAGGAGCTGTGACTCAACCCCTGGAATCACAACTAGGTGAGCACACACACACATACACACACACACACATACATACATATATATATATATAAGAACATAAGAACATAAGAAAGGAGGAACACTGCAGCAGGCCTGTTGGCCCATACTAGGCAGGTCCTTCACAATCCGTCCCACTAACAGAATATTTGCTCAACCCAATTTTCAATGCTACCCAAGAAATAAGCTTTGACAATTCTACCCACTCATGCGCGAGTCCCACTCAAATCCAACCCCTATCACTCATGAATTTATCCAACCTAAATTTGAAACTACCCAAGGTCCTAGCTTCAATAACCCTACTAGGCAGACTGTTCCACTCATCAACTACCCTATTTCCAAACCAATACTTTCCTATATCCTTTCTAAATCTAAACTTATCTAACTTGAATCCATTATTGCGGGTTCTCTCTTGGAGAGATATCCTCAAGACCTTATTTATATCCCCTTTGTTAATACCCATTTTCCACTTGTATACCTCGATCATGTCTCCCTCATTCTACGTCTTACAAGTGAATGTAATTTTAGGGTCTTCAATCTTTCTTCGTAAGGAAGATTTCTAATGCTATGTATTAATTTAGTCATTCTACGCTGAATGTTTTCTAACGAATTTATGTCCATTCTGTAATATGGAGACCAGAACTGAGCTGCGTAATCTAGGTGAGGCCTTACTAATGATGTATAAAGCTGTAATATAACCTCTGGACTTCTGTTGCTAACACTTCTTGATATAAATCCCAGTAATCTATTTGCCTTATTACGTACGCTTAGGCATTGCTGTCTTGGTTTAAGGTTGCTGCTTACCATCACCCCCAAGTCCTTCTCGCAATCTGTATGGCTAAGTTCTACGTTATTTAACTTATAAGTGCTTGGGTTATGGACACTCCCGAGCTTCAGAACCTTACATTTATCTACATTGAACTGCATCTGCCACTTTTCTGACCACGAATTAAGTTTGTCTAAATCTTCCTGAAGTTCTATGACATCTATGTTTGAATCAATTATCCTACCTATCTTCGTGTCGTCGGCGAATTTGCTCATATCACTAGTAATTCCCTCATCAAGGTCATTGATATATATTATAAATAACAATGGGCCTAAGACTGATCCCTGTGGAACACCACTTGTTACAAGTCCCCATTCGGATTTAACCCCATTTATGCACACTCTCTGCTTCCTATTGGTGAGCCATGACTCGATCCATGACAGCACTTTTCCCCCAATGCCATGAGCTGCCACTTTCTTTAACAGTCTCTGGTGCGGTACTCTATCAAAAGCCTTACTAAAGTCTAAATAAACAATATCGAATTCTTTATCGTGATCAACAGCCTCAAAAGCTTTACTGAAGAAGGTTAATAAATTAGATAGGCAGGAACGGCCCCTCGTGAATCCATGCTGGGTATCTTTAATCAAATTATGGTTATCTAGATGGCTTCTAATAATATCAGCTATAATTGACTCTAGTAATTTGCCTACAATTGAGGTCAGGCTTATTGGGCGGTAGTTTGACGGTAGTGACTTGTCCCCTGCTTTATAAATAGGAATTACATTAGCCATCTTCCACATATCAGACACTACACCTGTTTGAAGAGATAAATTAAAAATGTTAGATATTGGTTCACAGAGTTCCATTTTGCATTCCTTAAGAACCCTTGCAAAAAGCTCATCAGGACCCGGCGATTTATTTTGTATATATATATATATATATATATATATATATATATATATATATATATATATTTTATATATATATATATATATATATATATATATATATATATATAAATATATATATATATATTTATATTTATATATATATATATATATATATATATATATATATATATATATATATATATATATATTTATATATATATATATATATATATATATAAATATATATATCGGACTGAACCATCTTTGCTGTGCTTCCGTTATTAGCTACCTGAGATTGGATGATGGTTTCCCTCGACTACGAGCAGCTATATCTCCAAATGAAGGCGGAATTAACGGAAGCTAGAAGAGATTCAACGTTTGAAGGGTATATGCAAGGATTATCCCCGGAACAATGTCGCCGATGATCAGACCAACGAATGGATGCTAGTCGAATCTGAAGGGACGAAGCTGAAGTTGAAGAAGGTCCAGGAGACTGCTGTGAAAACCAGCAACTCTTTCTCCTTGTTATCAGACGAATGTGAAGACATCCCAGCGAAGACCATCTCTACAAAGACCGTCGAGAACGTCATGCACACCGCCAGTCGAGGTAAGAACATTGTTTTAGTTGGGGATAGTCAGATTAAGTTTATGGATAGGGAATTTTGTCTTAAGGATAGGAATAGGAGGCAGAGGGTGTGTTATCCTGGGGCTGGGATGAAGGATATTGTTAGCCGTCTGGACGACATCATGAGAGGTAATGGGAGCAATCCTATTATCTGTCTCAGTGCTGGAGGCAACGATGTTGGCAGACGTAGGAGTGAGGAGCTGATTAGCAGCTATAGGTCAGCAATAGACAGAATTAGGAAGAAGGGTGGGAACCCTGTCATATGTGGTATTTTGCCAAGGAGAGGAGTTGGAAATGAATGGTTGTCCAGGGCAATTGGTGTCAATTGCTGGCTGGACAAATACTGTAAGGAAAATGCAGTAACATTCATTGACAACTGGGACCTCTTCTATGGCAGAAATGACATGTATGCCAGGGATGGGGTTCACTTATCTAGGTCTGGGGTGGGGGCACTGGCAACTGCAGTGGAGGGAGCTGTTAGGGCTTTAAAATAGAAAAAGTTAGTGGTATGGGTTATGGGGGGAAAACAGTGAAGTCCCAGTGTAGTAATGTTATAAATTCTAGGGAACTAGTAATAGGCAGAATAAGGTGGATATTGGAAAGCCAGTGGCACTAGGTGACAAGGACAGTAATAGGTATAAGGGAAAAACAGAAATGAGCAGGAAGGGTAAAGAGAAAGGAGGGTCTTTAAGTGTATATTACACCAATAGTCGTAGTGCTAGGAATAAGATGGACGAGTTGAGAGTAGTTGCAAGTACAGGTAATATTGATGTTTTTGCAATAACTGAAACATGGTTTAATATGAAAAATCGGACTTGCCTGCCGAATGTCACATTCAGGGTTTTAAATTGTTCCAAGTAGACAGAAGTATCGGGAAGGGGGGGGGGTGGCACTCTATGTCCGTGATCATTTAAATTGTTGTATAAAAATGGGTATAAAGTCTGAATTAACACATACAGAGTCTGTCTGGATAGAATTTTCAGAGGGCATGAAAAATTGATTTTAGGTGTGATATACCGTCCCCAAACTTAGATAAGGACCAAGGAGACTACTATGGGAGGAAATTGTTAAGGCCACAATGCACGATAACGTAGTTATTCTGGGTGACTTCAACTTTAGTCAAATTGATTGGAATTTTTGACTGGGAATTTAGAATCTAACGATTTCTTAGAAGTAGTTCAAGATTGTTTTTGAAGCAGTTTGTGACAGAACCTACAAGGGAAATAGTCTGCTTGACTTAGTTCTGGCAAACAAGGAAACCCTTGTTAATAATTTAGAAATTACAGAGGAACTCGGCGCAAGCGACCACAAATCAATTACCTTTGGCATTGAATGGAAGTTTCATAGTACTAATAACTCAGTAACGGTCCCAGATTTTCGTTTAGCAGATTACAATGGACTTAGAGAACACTTATCATCTGTGGACTGGGGTAATGAAGAGAGCTATCAATATGACAGTTTTCTGAACACTATACATGCTGCCCAAAGAACATTTATCCCATATAAAGAAATTAGATCGAATAGAAATGACCCAAAATGGATGAATAATAGGCTCAAATATCTTTTAGGGCAGAAGAAAGGAATTTATAGGCGTATAAAAAGAGGTGAGGGTCATCTTACGAATCAGTATATTGACATTAAGAGGGACGTTAAAAAGGGATAAGAAAAGCTAAGCGGGACTACGAAATTAAAGTTGCTAGGGATTCGAAAACTAACCCAAAAGTTTTTCCAGGTGTATAGAACAAAAGTTAGAGATAAGATAGGTCCCCTTAAAAATAATTATGGGTATCTTACTGACAAAGAGAATGAAATGTGCTCTATTTTTAATAATTATTTTATCTCGGTTTTCACTCAGGAAGACACTAATAATATCCCAAGAATTAGGTATTTTAGTGGGCCTGAAGAAGATAAATTATGTAGTATCACAGTCACTAGCGAAATGGTTATCAAACAGATAGACCGTTTGAAGCAAAATAAATCGCCAGGCCCTGATGAGCTTTTTCAAGGGTTCTTAAGGAATGCAAAATTGAACTCTGTGAACCCTTTACTAACATTTTTAACCTATCTCTTCAAACAGGTGTAGTGTCTGATACGTGGAAGATGGCTAATGTAATTCCTATTTTTAAAGCAGGGGACAAGTCGTTACCATCAAATTACCGCCCAATAAGTCTAACTTCAATTGTAGGCAAATTATTAGAGTCGATTATAGCTGATAACATAAGAAGCCATCTCGATAGGCATAATTTGATTAATGATACTCAACATGGATTCACCAGGGGCCGTTCCTGCCTAACTAATTTATTAACTTTTTTCAGTAAGGCTTTTGAGGCAGTTGATCATGATAAAGAATTCGATATTGTTTATTTGGATTTTAGTAAGGGACTGTTAAAGAAAGTGGCTGCTCACGGCATTGGAGGAAAAGTGTTTTCATGGATCGAGTCATGGCTCACCAATAGGAAGCAGAGGGTGTGCATTAATGGGGTTAAATCTGAGTGGGGATCTGTAACAAGTGGCGTTCCACAGGGATCGGTTTTGGGCCCGTTGTTGTTTATAATATATATAAATGACCTTGACGAGGGAATTACTAGTGATATGAGCAAATTCGCTGATGACACGAAGATAGGTAGGATAATCGATTCAGACGTAGATGTCACGGAACTTCAGGAGGATTTAGACAAACTCAATTACTGGTCAGAAAAATGGCAGATGCAGTTCAATGTAGATAAATGCAAAGTTCTAAAGCTCGGGAATGTTCATAACCCTAGCACCTACCAGCTTAATAATGTTGAACTCAGCCGTACAGAATGCGAAAAGGATCTGGGGGTTATGGTAAGCAGCAACCTCAAACCAAGTCAGCAATGCCTAAGCGTAAGAAATAAAGCAAATAGATTACTGGGATTTATATCAAGAAGTGTAAGTAACAGAAGTCCAGCGGTTATATTACAGCTTTATACATCATTAGTAAGGCCTCACCTAGATTATGCAGCTCAGTTCTGGTCTCCATTTTACAGAATGGATATAAATTCGTTAGAAAACATTCAGCGACGAATGACAAAGTTAATTCATAGCATTAGAAATCTTCCGTATGAAGAAAGATTGAAGACCCTTAAATTACATTCACTTGTAAGACGAAGAATGAGGGGAGACATGATCGAGGTATATAAGTGGAAGATGGGTATTAATAAGGGGGATATAAATAAGGTCTTGAGGATATCTCTCCAAGAGAGAACCCGCAATAATGGATTCAAATTGGATAAGTTTAGATTTAGAAAGGATATAGGAAAATATTGGTTTGGAAATAGGGTAGTTGATGAGTGGAACAGTCTGCCTAGTAGGGTCATTGAAGCTATGACCTTGGGTAGTTTTCAAATATATATATATATATATATATTTTATATATATATATATATATATATATAAATTGGGAATTATCGATTGTGATAATAAAATGCCGCCACACTGAAGATTGACGCATGAAAGTGCGCAAGAAACGCACGGACTGACACGAAGGAACGCACGAACTGACACGAAGGAACGCACGAACTGACACGAAGGAACGCACGAACTGACACGAAGGAACGCACGGACTGACACGAAGGAACGCACGGACTGACACGAAGGAACGCACGAACTGACACGAAGGAACGCACGGACTGACACGAAGGAACGCACGGACTGACACGAAGGAACGCACGGACTGACACGAAGGAACGCACGGACTGACACGAAGGAACGCACGGACTGACACGAAGAACTCAGACTGACACGAGAACGCACGGACTGACACGAAGGAACGCACGGACTGACACGAAGGAACTCACGGACTGACACGAAGGAACGCACGGACTGACACGAAGGAACGCACGGACTGACACGAAGGAACGCACGGACTGACACGAAGGAACGCACGGACTGGGTTACGGACAGGGAAGGTACTAACCAACGTGACGATGATTAGCTTTGTTAGTGTGTGACGGTGGGGGAGGGTGGGGGAGAGTGGAGGAAGGTTGGGGACGGTAGGGGAAGGTTGGAGATGGTAGGGGAAGGTGGGGGAAGGTGGGGTGGGGGAAGGTGGGGATGATCGGGGGTGTGGAGTGGGAGGGTATGGAGGAGGAGAGAGTGAAGGAGAGAGGGAATAAATGGAAGTGGGGAAGGGGAAGGCATAGGAAGGAACAATAAGGGAAAGGAAAGTGAGAGAAGGAGAGTAGTGAAGGAAGACGAAGCTATGAAGGAAGAAGAGAAGGAGGAAGGGGAGGAGGAGGAGGAAAGCAGAGGGTGAAGTGTAGGATAAGGAAATAAAAGGAGGAGAAATAAAGAAAGGAAAAGGCAAGTAAGGTGAACCAGGAATGGTGAACCAGCATGGCGGTCAGGAGGATCGATCCTGCATTCAATACCAGGCAAGACTGACAACAATGTTCATTATCATGACACCCCCGTGGCAACACTGACAACAGCAACACTGACAACAGCATCACTGACAATAACATCACTGACAACAACACTGACAACAGGAACACTGACAGCAACACTGACAACATCAACGCTGACAACAACAACACTGACAACAGCAACACTGACAATAACACTGATAACAACAACACTGACAACATCAACACTGACAACAACAACACTGACAACAACACTGACAACAGGAACACTGACAGCAACACTGACAACATCAACGCTGACAACAACAACACTGACAACAGCAACACTGACAATAACACTGATAACAACAACACTGACATCAACACTGACAACAACAACACTGACAGCAACAACACTGACAACAACACTGCCAACAGCAACAACAACACTGACAACAACAACACTGACAACAACAACACTGACAACAACAACACTGACAACTATGTTCAGTAAGCCATTAATAATTCTGAAGACTGACAAATACAAAAACATTTTTTTTCTGGATGAGATTTATAACTGAAGCTTCTCCATAATTTGATTACCTTAACCTCATTTGCCTTCGAAGAAGCCAGTGACGTCATGACCATGCACTCTGCCCCAGGTCCAGACTCCTGGAACTCCATATTTATTAAAGAATTACAAGACACCACTGTCATGCCCCTTAAATATTCTATGGAGAAGAATCTTGGATGCTGGAGTCATCTCTCCCACGCTAAGGTGGGAGAGATGACTCCAGCATCCAAGTGATTAACTACCACTAAGGTGGTAGTTAATCACTGGCAGAATACTATTGATAGTACTAATGTTCCACATTATCTCAGTCTTTGAAAGTGTGAAGAAACATGTCTCACCCGCCATGGGCTCAAAACCCTCCTG
>WNWK01006075.1:35000-82500 GCA_009830355.1 Cherax destructor | reverse complement strand
GGATGAGGGAAGGTACAGTGGTGATTAGGAAGTTTAATAAAGACAGAATATTCACTGTCATGAGTAATAAAGAAAGAATATTCACTGTCATGAGTAATAAAAAAAATTCACTACCATGAGTAAAATTCAATATCAAGGGTAATAAAGCGTCCCCCCCCCAAAAAAAAAAAAAGTAACAAAGGTGATTCAGTTCAGTAAAGGAAAGTTCAGCCTCCAAGATAGAATTCAATGCAACATTTAGATTTAAAACCATTTTATTAAACCCCAGCGATTAGAGTGCTTATATAATGGATCTAATACCATAGAAGAGGATCTGATACCATCGAAGAGGATCTGATACCATCGAAGAGGATCTGATACCATCGAAGAGGATCTGATATCATAGAAGAGGATCTGATACTATAGAAGACGATATGATACCGTAGAAGAGAACCTGATACCATAGAAGAGAATCTGATACCATAGAAGTGGATCTGATACTACAAAAGAGGATCTGATACCGTAGAAGAGAATCCGACACCATAGAAGAGGATCTGATACTATAGAAGAGGACCTGATACCGTAGAAGAGGATCTGATACATAGAAGAGGATCTATTACCATGGAAGAGGATCTGATACCACAAAATAAGATCTGATGATACAGAAGAGGATATGATACCACAGACGAGGATCCAATACCAAAGAAGATGAACTGATATCAGAGAAGATCTGATACCAAAGAGAGGATCTAATAAGTAAGAGGATTTAATACGAAAGAAGAGGATCTAATGCCAAAGAAGAAAATCTCATACCATAGAAGAGGGTTTCATACCATAGATGAGATCTGATACCATAGAAAATAATCTGACACCAAAGAACAGGATCTGATACCAAAGAACAGGATCTGATAACAAAGAAGAAGCTCCAGTATCAAAGAAGAGGATCTAATACCAAAGAAGAGGATCTAATAACAAAAAGTATCTAATACCAAAGAGTATCTAATACCAAAGAGGATCTAATATCAAAGAGTATCTAATACTAAAGAAGAGGATCTAATACCACATAAAAGAATCTAATACCAAAGAAGAGCGGGAAACAGAGAGCAGGACACAGAGAGAGGAAAGGGTGGAGGGAATAATGATGTGGGTGTCCAAACGAGGGAAATTGAGCCACCACCGTGAAGAATGGATGAGAAAGGGAAGAGATGGGGGAAAGAGAGGGGGAAAGGGAGAAAGGAGGGGAAAGGAAAGAAAAAGGGAGGGGAACGGGGTGAGAAAGGAACGAAAAGGGAGGGGAAAGGTAGGAGAAACGGAGGGGAAAGGTAGGAGAAAAGAATGAGAAAGAAAGGGGAAAGGGACGGAAGGTGGGAAGTAGGGAGGGACGAGAGGATAGAGGGGGAGGGGAAATGAAAAGGATAGAATGAGTGGTCAAATATGACATTCAAAAGTAGGATCGTTTACGGAGAGGGAAGAGGGAGAGAGAAGGGATGGAGAGGGGGAGGAGAGGGGAGGGAACGGAGAGGGGGAGGATGGAGAGGGGTGAGAGAGGGGAAATGAAGACTTATCAGAGGAGGAAACGCATCATTTCCCAGCGGGAAGGAAACCTAGAAGGAAAGTGGGATGGAAGGAGGTTAACACACCACTTCCGGCCAGCAGCCGGGCTGATTAATCGCCCAGCAGAGCCCGGATTTACGGCTACTGGTGTGTGTTTGGGGGAGAGGGAGTGAGGGATGAATGGAGTGAAGGAAGAAGGGGGATTTACCCCAGAATGTGACCTTCGGATTCCCCTCCCGCCACCCCCCCCCCGAGGAAAATTAGCGATTTATGCCATCAATGTGTCGGGAGTTTTCTTACGGGCGGTGGGATTTAATTTTCAGTAAGAAATTGGAGGATTAATCCCCCAGGAAGAGGATTAATAGTCTTAGTGCTCGGGGAGCAAAAAGTGGATTTAGATATTTTTGTAATTAAAAACTGGGGATTAATCCACTCTGGTATGGGATTAGTCCCTACGTTGAAGGGATTTACGCTGCTGAGGCTGGAGCCTTGGGGATTAACGCCCCCCCAAAAGGGGGATTAACAGGACTCTGATATCTATTTTTGTATATATATATATATATATATATATATATATATATACGAGGATAGTGAGGCTCAGGTTAGAGTATGTAGGAGAGGGAGATTATTTCTCAGTAAAAGTAGGCCTTAGACAAGGATGTGTGATGTCACCATGGTTGTTCAATACATTTATAGATGGAGTTGTAAGAGAAGTGAATGCTCGGGTGTTGGCAAGAGGTGTGGGGTTAAAAGATAAAGAATCTAACACAAAGTGGGAGTTGTCACAGTTGCTCTTTACTGATGACACTGTACTTTTTGGAGATTCTGAAGAGAAATTGCAGAGGTTGGTGGATGTGTTTGGTAGGGTGTGTAAAAGAAGGAAATTAAAAGAGAACATAGTAAAGAGTAAGGTGATGAGGATAACAAAAAAATTAGGTAACGAAAGATTGGATATCAGATTGGAGGAAGAGAGTATGGAGGAGGTGAATGTGTTCAGATGTTTAGGAGTGGATGTGTCAGGAAATGAGTCTATGAAAGATGAGGTGAATCATAGAATTGATGAGGGGAAAAGGTGAGTGGTGCACTTAGGAGTCTGTAGAGACAAAGAACTTTGTCAATAGAAACAAAGAGGGGAATGAATGAGAGTATAGTTATACCAACACTCTTATATGGGTGTGACACATGGGTGGTGAATGTTGCAACAAGGAGAAGGCTGGAGGCAGTGGAGATGTCATGTCTGAGGGCAATGTGTGGTGTGAATATAATGCAGAGAATTCGTAGTTTGGAAATTAGGAGGAGATGCTGCTATATACAGAGAAAAATCGCAGTCAGCAGGACTCGATACTCCTACTGGGGATGGTCAAGATTCAAAGGCAGCGCTCTTATTCACTCGGCCACGAATGCCACATAAGCTGGGCAGCCTGGTACACAAGCCATGTTTCTTTCCCAGCTTGAGGAAAGAAACATGGCTTGTGAGCCAGGCTGCCCAGTTTATGTGGCATTCGTGGCTGAGTGGATAAGAGCGCTGCCTGGGAATCTTGACCGTAACCAGTAGCAGTATCGAGTCCTGCTGACTGCGATCTTTCTGTGTATATACCCGCTTGTTTCTGCGTGGTGCAGTTATATATGATATATATATATATATATATATATATATATATATATATATATATATATATATATATATATATATATATATATATATATATGAAATTTTAAAGGAAACTTCTAATCCCCACAAAATCCCTACATTTTCCCTGTAAATCCCCAAACGGCTGCTGTTATGACCCCAAAATGTTAAATTTAGGCCCTGAAAGTGGTCTCCTGAGGGTCCAAAAGTCAGGAAAATCGTATAAATCCGGTCCAGACCACCAGACGAAAACAAGAATTACAAGACCAGACCACAAGACCAAAACATCAAGACCAGACCACAAGACCAAAACATCAAACATAAGACCAGACTACAAGACCAAAACATCAAACACAAGACCAGACCAAAAGTCCAAAACATCAAGACCAGACCAAAACATCAAGACCAGGACACAAGACCAAAACATCAAGGCCAGATCATAAGACTAAAACATCAAGAATAGACCACAAGACCAAAACATACAAACATTTTCAAAACAGTGCATAAAATACCCATCAATTCCGAACAGCTCACAACACACAAATCCAAATCTACCCCCCACAACAACGGTGTACAACTCCCCATAATCCCAACAGTTCTCTTAAATCCCCCCATAATTATATCCACCCCATTGTGTCCACCCATCAAAAACCACAGCTTATTCTATTACCAAGACCCCCACCACCCCCTCACCCCTTCCATATCCCCCACCAACTCTCCCTATCCTCCACCAACACTCCCTATCCCCCAACATCCCTTCCCATCTCTTCCCATCCCCAACCATTCCCCACTATCCCTTCCTATCTCCCACCATCCCTCCTTATCCCCCACCATCCCTCTCAATCCTTCACCATCCCTCCCCATCCCTTCCCATTCCCCACCATCCCTTCTCATTCCCCACCATCCCCCACTGTTGCCAAACTCGGTGTGAACTTACACCACTTAACCCCCACACAGACAATGCCTCTGACTGACCAGCTGGTGGAGTCCATAACCAATCAGGGGCGGCGAATCCCTCGCTAGTAATCGTTTAATTGCCCCCCCCCTCCCCGCGGAGCTGATGGTGGGGCAATGACCAGCAGGTGAAGGGCAAGGAGGGGGTTGCCGGGGCACCATCTGGAGAAGACCCCGGCCGGATGTACCGGCGAATCTACTACAATACAAGGAGGGGAAAGGGGACAGTGTTGGAGGTTAAGAGGGAAGGGGAGGCTGAGGAAGGGGAGGCTGAGGAAGGCGATACTGAGGGAGAGGGGGAGAGGGAGGGGAAGGAGAGAGGGGAAGATTTGCTGAGGTGAGAGGGGATGGGGAGGAGGTGAGGGGGCGAAAGAGGGATAAGAAGGAATGACCAGGGGGAGTTTAAGAGGGATGGGAAGACAAGGGAAAGGAGGTAGGAAGAGCACCCTCAAGATGGAAGAGGAGGCAGGAGGGTAACAAGGAAGAAGGAAAGGGTACAAGTAAGGATAGAAGGATGGATGTAGAAGGGAACTAGGAAGAAGAAAGGGGAAGAAAGATAACAGGGAAGGACTAATAAAGTGTGAGCAACAGGGAACAACAGGGAGCAAGAGAGAGCAAGAGAGAGAGAGCAAGAGAGAGAGAGCAAGAGGGAGAGAGCAAGAGAGAGAGAGAGAGCAAGAGGGAGAAAGGTAAGCTCCCTCACCTCCCTTGGACAACACAATTAATGTCATCAACCATTACTACACTCATTGACTCTAATTCCAACAATACCATGATTAATACCAACCCGTAGCTCGATCAGTAAAACAGGTACCTGGGAGTTACTGGACTGGTGTGGGTCGCATCCCGGGGCAAAACTGACTTGATCTGCCCGAAATGCTCTGCATAACAAGGGGCTTTCTATATAGCAGTATGTCATTGATGTCAGCTAGGACTGTATACCTTGTACATGTACTTGTAGAAATAAAGATAATTATTATTATTATTATTATTATTATTATTATTATTATTATTATTATTATTATTATTATTATTATTATTATTATACCATGAGTAATACCAACAATATCACGAGTACTTCTTCAGTCACAGAGTTGTCAGGAAGTGGAACACTCTGGGAAGTGATGTAGTGGAGGCAGCATCCATACATAGATTTAAGAAGAGGTATGATGAAGCTGCTGGAGCAGAGAGTGGACCTAGTAGTGACCAGTGAAGAGGCGGGGCCAGGAGCTATGAATCGACCCTGTAATCATGTACAAGCGAGCACACACAGGGGATAGCTCCTCACCTGTGTCTCTTGTTATCCCCAGGGGGAGGAAGGGGAGGAGACGAGGAGGAAAGGGAGGAGAGGGGAGGAAGGGGAGGAGAGGGAGGAGAGGGAGGAAGGGAGGAGAGGGGAAGAAGGGAGGAGAGGGAGGATATAATTGCTGCAAAGTTTTGGAGTGGGGAGCACAATCCTCTTTATGGAGGGATGGAGGGAGAGAGGAGGAGGAGGAGGAGAGAGGAGGGAGGGAGGGAGAGAGGAGGGAGGGAGGGAGAGAAGGAGGGAGGGAGGGAGAGAGGAGGGAGGGAGGAGAGAGGAGGGAGGGAGGGAGAGAGGAGGGAGGGAGGGAGAGAGGAGGGAGGGAGGGAGAGAGGAGGGAGGGAGAGAGGAGGGAGGGAGGGAGAGAGGAGGGAGGGAGGGAGTATAGGGTAAAAGAACGGGAAAGAGAGTAGAGAAAGCACAGGTGAGAATAATAAAGATGAAAGGAGAGAGAAGAAAC
Organism: Cherax destructor; assembly: GCA_009830355.1. Classification (NCBI taxonomy): domain Eukaryota; kingdom Metazoa; phylum Arthropoda; class Malacostraca; order Decapoda; family Parastacidae; genus Cherax; species Cherax destructor. The sequence goes on along the minus strand of WNWK01006075.1, from coordinate 76,620 downwards.
GAGAGAATAGGAAGTATAGGATGGAAGAATGGAGGGAGAGTTTGAGAGAGAGGGAGTAAAAAACGAAGAGAGGGAGGATCGAAAAGAAGGGAAATGTAGAAAGGAAAAAGTAGGAAAAAGTAAAGAATTAAAAACATGAAGGCAAAGTAGAAGAGGGAAAGAGAAATTATGAGGAACTTTCTTCTAACAGGAGGAAAAGAAATGGGAGAGAGAGTGAGAGAATAAATGCCTTGATAATACTCTACACAGAGTGAAACGATGTTCTAGTTACAACGTGTTCTGGAAAGTGTGTGTGTTAGTTACCATTTGTCCTAGGCACATGTCGATTAGACACTAGGCCTTTTTGTGTGTGTGTGTGTGTGTGTTTTGTGTGTGTGTGTGTGTGATGTTGAATGTTGTGTGTGTGTGTGTGTGTGTGTTGTGTGTGTGTGTTTGTGTGTGTATGTGTGTGTGTAGTGTGTGTGTGTGTGTGTGTGTGTGTGTGTGTGTGTGTGTGTGTATGTGAAAGTCTTGTGGATGTGTGTGTTATATGACCTGTTGTGCAATAGGACCACTGTTTCAGAACATGTAAATAATAAAATAATAATAATAATAATAATAATAATAATAATAATAATAATAATAATATCAAACCTGCAGTTACAGCTGAGGTGAGAGGGCGGGCGGGCAGTCGGGCGGGCAGTCAGGTGGGTGGGTGGGCGGGCGGGCGGGCGGGCGGGCGGGTGGGGGTGGGTGATAAGAGGGGTGGGGATGGCATGTCAGGTGAGTGCAGCCAGGATCAACTTACCTGTGGGAGAGAGAGAGAGAAAAAGGTTAGAAGGTTTGGATCGAACTCAAGATGGTTGGTCATTATCACTAATGTCATCAAGAAAATGACTCTGCCCTTCACAAATACCAAAGTCTAAGTACAGGAAGCAAGCACTTGGTGTGTGTGTGTATTTCGACCTTCAACTAAAACCCTCTTCAAGAAATACAAAATAACAAGGAGAGATGATACTTTGATGGCATCTCAGGCTAGGAGGCTTTCAGTTAGGGACGTATGATTACGAGAGTGTCTGGGGTGCCGTTGTGTAAGGGCCTAGTTAAACGCAGTGCCAGTATGTGTTTTTATTTTATTTTGCTGTTGATAATTACACCTGGTTTAAAATTTCCTTGGGAAATGTCAAAGTTTATGATTCGCTCCGGTTAATGCCGGTACAATGAATTTTCCTTCGAAGTTCTCAGGTTTGTGGATCTTAGCGCCTTCCCAGTTGACTGTGTGGTTAGAAGCTGTAATATGGTGGATGGTGGAAGAGTGGAGAACTCACCTGACTGTACCTAACTCAGTGCTTATCTTCTATGAGCCAAACACCAGGATTCCAACCAGTTACTTTTACATGCACTGAATCACAGTCACTACACAGAACTTGCTATACCCCTTGTGTCTGGTTTGGTAATTTACCATGTTGTTATTTTGAAAACAGTCGCTTTATTTACTTTGATAGGAATATGTAAGGTGAGTGACGTCACTGTCTTCAAGATCCCCTGGATGGAAAGATATGACTTCCCTTCCTGCTTTGTTGTCTTCTTTTTTTCTTTTGTTGACAATCTATCTTCAAGTTGTTTTTGGTTGCATCAACCAAACTAGATAGTCAGATTTGGAGAATTTATTCTAATTTATTTTTTTCCTCTTGGTCCAGGAGGCTGCTGACCGTCACAGCTTTTAGAAACAAAAGTGGAAACTGTTCTCCTTATTGGTGAGTTGTGACTGAGGGAACTGGTGACTGGTGACTTAGGAACTGAATATAACTGTGCAATGTGTGTGTGTGTGTGTGTGTGTGTTTTCCGTAAACAGTAAACCGCAGGTTTAGTTTACATCAAACATCACATCCCACCACCCTGGGATGGGGAGGATGTTTCTCTTGCTCCAGTTCTACTTTAACCCTCATGGGAGGTACACACAAGCGTCATCCCACGCTGATAACACACCAACTACACATCACAACCATATCACATCTTGTTCTCTGATTTTCGTCAGTATCTCCGTTTCACAATGTTTCGAAAGTTAATAAGAAAACACTGGAGGGAGTCAGTGTTTCGTCAAAATCACCACCAGAGGAAGAAATCTCTATCTAAATGTAGAATTACTGGGTCAAAACATCCCAATGCAAACTCCTCCTACATCATTTTCCTCAGTCCCAGTGAGGACATCCTTGGCTACGTTACCCTTGTTGATGATGCATAAACACTGTTGATGCATAAACACTGTTGATGCATAAACACTGTTGATGCATAAACATTGTTGATGCATAAACACTGTTGATGCATAAACACTGTTGATGAATAAACACTGTTGATGCATAAACACTGTTGATGCATAAACACTGTTCTTGTTCACTTCAACAGGTAAATTAAGTGATCTCAGTGTCTACGAAAGTTGAGTAATGAGACACTTGTGCAGCATTTGAGAGTCTTTACTGAGGAAACATTTCGCCAGCCAGTGGCTTCTTCAGTCCAGTACAGAGAACAGTGGAAGATGAGGAAGAGGAGTTTGAGGTAATCAGTCCCTCAGCCTGGAGGACTGATTGACTGAGGGACTGATTACCTCAAAACTCCTCCTCCTCATCTTCCACTGTTCTTGGTATCGGACTGAAGAAGCCACTGACCGGCGAAACGTCTCTTCAGTAAAGATTCCCAAGTGTTGCAGAAGGTGAATTAAGGCGTCCTAAAGGAACTTAAGTTATATCAATACTAAATAAGAGACAAAACATAATTATCTCACAAGTTTCAACGTCTTGTGAACTGCAAAAAAAGGAACTTCCTCGTGAACTTCAAAAAAAAGGAACTTCCTCGTGAACTTCAAAAAAAGGAACTTCCTCGTGAACTTCAAAAAAGGAACTTCCTCGTGAACTTCAAAAAAAAAAGGAACTTCCTCGTGAACTTCAAAAAAAGGAACTTCCTCGTGAACTTCAAAAAAAAGGAACTTAAAAAAAAGGAACTTCCTTGTGAACTGCAAAAAGGAACTTCCTCGTGAACTGCAAAAAAGGGAAATTCCTCGTGAACTTCAAAAAGGAACTTCCTCGTGAACTTCAAAAGGAACTTCCTCGTGAACTTCAAAAAAGGAACTTCCTCGTGAACTTCAAAAAGGAACTTCCTCGTGAACTTCAAAAAGGAACTTCCTCGTGAACTTCAAAAAAAAGGAACTTCCTCGTGAACTTCAAAAAAAGGAACTTCCTCGTGAACTTCAAAAAGGAACTTCCTCGTGAACTTCAAAAAAAGGAACTTCCTCGTGAACTTCAAAAAAAGGAACTTCCTCGTGAACTTAAAAAAGGAACTTCCTCGTGAACTTCAAAAAAAAAGGAACTTCCTCGTGAACTTCAAAAAAAGGAACTTCAAAAAAAGGAACTTCCTCGTGAACTTCAAAAAAAGGAACTTCAAAAAGGAACTTCCTCGTGAACTTCAAAAAAGGAACTTCCTCGTGAACTTCAAAAGGAACTTCAAAAAGGAACTTCCTCGTGAACTTCAAAAAAAGGAACTTCCTCGTGAACTTCAAAAAAAGGAACTTCCTCTTGAACTTCAAAAAAAGGAACTTCCTCGTGAACTGCAACAAAAGGAACTTCATCGTAAACTATAACAAAAGGAACTTTTTGCAAATTGCGTAATGCATCATTACTCAGCTAAATTAATTAACCTAAGAAGAGGTGCTGTAGAAAGGCTCTTGGCAGAGACCACATCTCTATATTATTATCTATGTTACGCTCAGGGTAGAGCTTGATCAAGTTCTGAGCCGAGCGAAACGTGCTACATGTTGAAAGTTCAAAATGCTATTAACTGGTGCAGGTCATTCAGTTCTGATTAAAGTTTATTGTCGCAGATGTTTTTACACGTGTTCCAGCATCACCGGGAGATGTCACAAATGTTTTACACGTGTTCCAGCACCACCGGGAGATGTCACAGATGTTTTACACGTGTTCCAGCATTACCGGGAGATGTCACAGGTGTTTTACACGTGTTCCAGCATTACCGGGAGATGTCACAGGTGTTTTACACGTGCTCCAGCATCACCAGGAGATGTCACAGGTGTTTTACACGTGCTCCAGCATCACCGGGAGATGTCACAGATGTTTTACACGTGTTCCAGCATCACCGGGAGATGTCACAGGTGTTTTACACGCGTTCCAGCATCACCGGGAGATGTCACAGGTGTTTTACACGTGTTCCAACATCACCGGGAGATGTCACAGGTGTTTTACACGTGTTCCAGCATCACCGGGAGATATCACAGGTGTTTTACACGTGCTCCAGCATCACCGGGAGATGTCTCAGATGTTTTACACGTGTTCCAGCATCACCGGGAGATGTCACAGGTGTTTTACACGCGTTCCAGCATCACCGGGAGATGTCACAGGTGTTTTACACGTGTTCCAGCATCACCGGGAGATGTCACAGGTGTTTTACACGTGCTCCAGCATCACCGGGAGATGTCACAGATGTTTTACACGTGTTCCAGCATCTCCGGGAGATGTCACAGGTGTTTTACACGCGTTCCAGCATCACCGGGATATGTCACAGGTGTTTTTACACGTGTTCCAGCATCACCGGGAGATGTCACAGGTGTTTTACACGTGTTCCAGCATCACCGGGAGATGTCACAGGTGTTTTACACGTGTTCCAGCATCTCCGGGAGATGTCACAGGTGTTTTACACGCGTTCCAGCATCACTGGGAGATGTCACAGGTGTTTTTACACGTGTTCCAGCATCTCCGGGAGATGTCACAGGTGTTTTACACGTGTTCCAGCATCACCGGGAGATGTCACAGGTGTTTTTACACGTGTTCCAGCATCAACGGGAGATGTCACAGGTGTTTTACATGTGTTCCAGCATCACCGGGAGATGTCACAGGTGTTTTACACGTGTTCCAGTGTGTGTGTGTGTGTGTGTGTGTGTGTGTTAGTTACCATTTTGTCCTAGGCACATGTCGATTAGACACTAGGCCTGTTGTATGTGTGTGTGTGTGTGTGTGTGTGTGTGTGTGTGTGTGTGTGTGTATGTGTGTGGAGCGTCGAGTTGTCTCAAGTGAGGTACTTTTCACCCTGCCAGGCACTTTTCATCCCACGAGGCACTTTTCACCCCACGAGACACTTTTCACCCCGCAAGGCATTTTTCACCCGGACCCAGCATCCGCCTCTTTTGGTTGTCATGGTTACGGCATATTCTAAACACAGCAGGCTTTGTGGAAGAGAGCGGCGCCTCGAACCCAAAGAGAGAGAGAAGAGAGAGAGAGAGAGAGAGAGAGAGAGAGAGAGAGAGAGAGAGAGAGAACGATAAAGAGAGAGAGAAAAAAAAGAGAGAGAGAGAGAGAGAGAGAGAGAGAGAGAGAGAGAGAGAGAGAGAGAGAGAGAGAGAGAGAGAGAGAGAGAGAATCCCTCACCTATCATACGAAAGTTCGGTAATCGTCTTCACCCTCCCTACATGCCTATAGAACCTTCCTATTCCTTCCCTCCTGCTCTCCCGTTCTCTTCTTTCCCCTCCTTCCCATCCTCTTCCCCTTCCCTCCTCCTCCTCCTCCTCCTCCTCCTCCTCCTCCTCCTCCTCCTCCTCCTCCTCCTCCTCCTCCTCTCTCCTCCCAATAGAGAGTGGTTGCTCGTTGATTAAGAAGTCATTAACGAGAGTCATTAACGAGAGTCATTAACGAGAGTCATTAGTTAACTGTGTGGCCAACACTGTGTGGTCAACACTGTGTGGCCAACACTATGTGGCCAACACTGTGTGGCCAACACTGTGTGGCCAACACTGTGTGGTCAACACTGTGTGGCCAACACTGTGTGGCCAACACTGTGTGGCCATCACTGTGTGGCCAACACTGTGTGGCCAACACTGTGTGGTCAACACTGTGTGGCCAACACTGTGTGGCCAACACTGTGTGGCCAACACTGTGTGGTCAACACTGTGTGGCCAACACTGTGTGGCCAACACTGTGTGGCCAACACTGTGTGGCCAAGTTCAAATGCTATTTGCCAAAACTGTTCATTACGGAAATTAACAACAATTTTGAGAAATGACTTTTATTTTCTACTTTTTTTATGTGTGTAGGAGGAAGGAGGGGGAATGAAGAGGGGAGGAGGGGGAAGGAAGAGGGGAGGAGGGAAGGGGGTAAGGAGGGGGAAGGAAGCAGAAGGGGAGGTGGGGGATTGGACTAGGACTGAAGATAGGACTGAAGAAGATAGGACTGAAGAAGATAGGACTGAAGAAGGTAGGACTGAAGAAGGTAGGACTGAAGAAGATAGGACTGAAGAAGATAGGACTGAAGAAGGTAGGACTGAAGAAGATAGGACTGAAGAAGAGAGGATTGAAGAATATAGGACTAAAGAAGATAGGACTGAAGAAGATAGGACTGAAGAAGGTAGGACTGAAGAAGATAGGACTGAAGAAGATAGGACTGAAGAAGGTAGGACTGAAGAAGATAGGACTGAAGAAGATAGGACTGAAGAAGGTAGGACTGAAGAAGATAAAACTGAAGAAGATATGACTGAAGAAGATAGGACTGAAGAAGATAAAACTGAAGAAGATATGACTGAAGAAGATAGGACTGAAGAAGATAGGATTAAAGAAGATAGGACTGAAGAAGATAAAACTGAAGAAGATATAACTGAAGAAGGTAGGACTGAAGAAGATTGGACTGAAGAAGATAGGACTGAAGAAGGTAGGACTGAAGAAGATAGGACTGAAGAAGGTAGGACTGAAGAAGATAGGACTGAAGAAGATAGGACTGAAGAAGGTAGGACTGAAGAAGATAAAACTGAAGAAGATAGGACTGAAGAAGATAAAACTGAAGAAGATAGGACTGAAGAAGGTAGGACTGAAGAAGATAAAACTGAAGAAGATAGGATTGAAGAAGATATAACTGAAGAAGGTAGGACTGAAGAAGATTGGACTGAAGAAGATTGGACTGAAGAAGATAGGAATGAAGAAGATATAACTGAAGAAGATATGACTGAAGAAAATAGGACTGAAGAAGATAGGAATGAAGAAGATAGGACTGAAGAAGATTGGACTGAAGAAGATAGGACTGAAGAAGGTAGGACTGAAAAAGATAGGACTGAAGAAGGTAGGACTGAAGAAGATAAAACTGAAGAAGATAGGACTGAAGAAGATATAACTGAAGAGGATAGGACTGAAGAAGGTAGGACTGAAGAAGATAAAACTGAAGAAGATAGGACTGAAGAAGATAAAACTGAAGAAGATAGGACTGAAGAAGGTAGGACTGAAGAAGATAAAACTGAAGAAGATAGGACTGAAGAAGATATAACTGAAGAAGGTAGGACTGAAGAAGATAGGATTGAAGAAGATAGGACTGAAGAAGATAGGACTGAAGAAGATATAACTGAAGAAGGTAGGACTGAAGAAGATAGGATTGAAGAAGATAGGACTGAAGAAGATAGGACTGAAGAAGATAGGACTGAAGAAGATAGGACTGAAGAAGATAGGACTGAAGAAGATAGAACTGAGGAAAATAGGACTGAAGAAGATAGGACTGAAGAAGGTAGGACTGAAGAAGATAGGACTGAAGAAGATAGGACTGAAGAAGGTAGGACTGAAGAAGATAGGACTGAAGAAGATATAACTGAGGAAGATAAGACTGAAGAAGATATAACTGAAGAAGATAGGACTGAAGAAGATATAACTGAAGAAGATAGGACTGAAGAAGGTAGGACTGAAGAAGGTAGGACTGAAGATGATAGGACTGAAGAAGATATAACTGAGGAAGATAAGACTGAAGAAGATATAACTGAAGAGGATAGGACTGAAGAAGATAGGACTGAAGAAGATTGGACTGAAGATAGGACTGAAGAAGATAGGACTGAAGAAGATAGGACTGAAGAAGATATAACTGAAGAAGATAGGACTGAAGAAGATATAACTGAAGAAGGTAGGACTGAAGAAGATATAACTGAAGAAGATAGGACTGAAGAAGATAGGACTGAAGAAGATAGGACTGAAGAAGATAGGACTGAAGAAGATAGGACTGAAGAAGATAGGACTGAAGAAGATAGGACTGAAGAAGATAGGACTGAAGAAGGTAGGACTGAAGAAGATAGGACTGAAGAAGTTAGGACTGAAGAAGATAGGACTGAAGAAGATAGGACTGGAAAAATCACTCGTGGCGAAACGTTTCCTTTAATAAATATCCTGAACTTCACATAAGCTCCTGGTTCCCCATGTTGCCGGTGTAGCCAGAGCAGTGTTGCCGGTGTTGCCAGAGCAGTGTTGCCGGTGTTGCCAGAGCAGTGTTGCCGGTGTGGCCAGAGCAGTGTTGCCGGTGTTGCCAGAGCAGTGTTGCCGGTGTAGCCAGAGCAGTGTGCCGTGTGCCAGGCAGTGTTGCCGGTTCCCAGCGTGTTGCCGGTGTAGCCAGAGCAGTGTTGCCGGTGTTGCCAGAGCAGTGTTGCCGGTGTTGCCAGAGCAGTGTTGCCGGTGTGGCCAGAGCTGTGTTGCCGGTGTTGCCAGAGCAGTGTTGCCGGTGTTGCCAGAGCAGTGTTGCCGGTGTGGCCAGAGCAGTGTTGCCGGTGTGGCCAGAGCAGTGTTGCCGGTGTAGCCAGAGCAGTGTTGCCGGTGTGGCCAGAGCAGTGTTGCCGGTGTGGCCAGAGCAGTGTTGCCGGTGTAGCCAGAGCAGTGTTGCCGGTGTGGCCAGAGCAGTGTTGCCGGTGTTGCCAGAGCAGTGTTGCCGGTGTTGCCAGAGCAGTGTTCACTGAGAGACAACCAGGATGCTGCCGTCAACACTGTCTTGCAAAAGCCTTTGAGAGGTGCGACCACAGGAATGCGGCCAATGAAAGAAACTGGAAAAGTGGTTAGACTGGTATATAACTACTAAGAAACAAAACTCAAAGAGTAATGGAAACATAGTGAAATTATTGGCTTTTACAGTGAAAAGTTGTGTTCCTCAAGGCACTGTGCTCGCCCCACTTCTCTTTCTTATTTCTGACATAGATTGAGACTTAAACCATAGCATTATATCGTCTTTTGCAGACAATACTACACCGGCACACGTAATCGTAATAACACGATTGCAGGCAACCCAGGGTACGGGTGGGGTTAGAACCCATGGCGAGTGAGTCGTAAAACTTCAGGCCAATGCGTAAACCACTGGGCCAGCTGGCCTAGTTGGAGGAATCTTACTGTAGCCAGCTGGCCTAGCGGCTTACGCACTGGCCTGGAGTTTTACGATTCACTCGCCATGGGTTCTAACCCCACCAGTACCGAGGTATGATACTAGAATCTGTATGAGACTGTCATCCATAGAAGACACACGGAGCCTTCAGTCAGTAGACTGTTCCTCCAGGTGACTTGCAGTGACTTCCGGAGGTCACAGCCCTCCGGTCCCAGGCCAGGTCTCCTGCCTCCTCCCTGATCGATCACGCTGTTGGTGCACGCTCCCATCTTGTTTATATTTCCACGATCCTTCAATAACGTGGCAACTGAGATCTGTCAGTGAAGATTCACATCTCAGTTGCCACGTAACGGAAGGATTGTGGAAATAAAAACAAGATGGGAGCGTGCACCAACAGCCTGATCGATTAGGGGAGGAGGCAGGAGACCTGGCCTGGGACCGGAGGACTTTGACCTCCGGAAGTCACTGCAAGTCAAACGCAGGAACAGTAACTTTTGTACCGGGCTGACACCCAATAAAACTGACATCATGCTGACACCCACCACAGCACCCCCAGCGTGACACTGTGCCATCCCTGGTCTCTCCCCTCTGGTCTCTCACCTTGGTCTCTCTCTGGTCTTTCCCCCTGGTCTGCCTCCCTGGTCTCTCTCCCTGGTCTCTCCTTCCTGGTCTCCTTCCCTGGTCTCTTTTTCCTGGTCTCTCTCCCTGGTCTCTCCTTTCTGGTCTCCTTCCCTGGTCTTTCCTTCCTGGTCTCTCTCCCTGGTCTCTCTTTCCTGGTCTCTCTCCCTGGTCTCTCTTTCCTGGTCTCTCTCTCTCTCTCCCTGGTCTCTCCTTCCTGGTTTCTCTCACTGGTCTCTCTTCCCTGGTCAATCTCTCCCTGGTCTCTCTTTCCTGGTCTCTCTTTCCTGGTCTCTCTCTCTTTTCTCTCTTTCCTGGTCTCTCTCTCTCCCTGGTCTCTCCTTCCTGGTCTCTCTCCCTGGTCTTTCCTCCTGGTTTCTCTTTCTGGTTTCTCCCCCTGGTTTTTCTCCGTGGTCTTTCCTCCTGGTCTCTCTCCTTGGTCTCTCCTTCCTGGTCACCCTCCCTGGTCTCTCCTTCCTGGTCTCCTTCCCTGGTCTCTTTTTCCTGGTCTCTCTCCCTGGTCTCTCCTTTCTGGTCTCCTTCCCTGGTCTTTCCTTCCTGGTCTCTCTCCCTGGTCTCTCTTTCCTGGTCGCTCTCTCTCTCTCCTGGTCTCTCCTTCCTGGTTTCTCTCACTGGTCTCTCTTCCCTGGTCAATCTCTCCCTGGTCTCTTTTTCCTGGTCTCTATTTCCTGGTCTCTCTCTCTGGTCTCTCTTTCCTGGTCTCTCTCTCTCTCCCTGGTCTCTCCTTCCTGGTCTCTCTCCCTGGTCTTTCCTCCTGGTTTCTCTTTCTGGTTTCTCCCCATGGTTTTTCTCCCTGGTCTTTCCTCCTGGTTTCTCTCTCTGGTTTCTCCCCCTGGTCTCTTCTTCCTGGTCTCTCTGCCTGGTCTCTCCTTTCTGGTCTCCTTCCCTGGTCTCTCCTTCCTGGTCTCTCTCCCTGGTCTATCTTTCCAGGTCTCTCTCTCTCTCTGGTCTCTCCTTCTTGGTTTCTCCCCCTGGTCTTTCCCCCTGATCTCTTCCTTGGACTCTCCCCCTGGTCTCTCCGCCTGGTCTGTCTCCTTGGTCTCTCCCCTGGTCTCTCCCCTGGTCTCTCCTTTGGTCTCTCCCCCTGGTCTCCCCCTGGTCTCCCCCTGGTCTCCCCCTGGTCTTGATCGACCTCAGGGTCGGACGTGAAGGTATTAGCTTACCCTGGCACTTGTTTGACGCCGGATATGGTGTTGAAGAGTGCCACTATCCTCCTCCCCCTCCCTTAGTGCCTCCCCTCACTCCCACCCACCCTCCATTCCATCCATTCTCTCCCCTCTTCCTCCTTCGTAACTCCCCTCTTACCTTCTACTTCTCACATTCCCTTGTCTCTCCTTCACAATCTTCCCTCTGTAATTCATATCCTCCTTCCCTGTCCCTCACTCCCTTCCCTCCCCCTCCTTCCCTATAGTCTCTTCACCCCCTTCCCTTCCTGTCCCTCCCCTTCCTAAGTCCCCTCTCCTCACCCTTCCTCCCCTCTCCCTCACTCCATCTCCCTCATTCTCTCCCTCTCACTTTCCCTTTCTCTCCCTCACTCCCTCCCCTTCCTTCACAATGTAAAAAACACAACAACAAAAAAAAATAATAAAAACAAGTCAAACAAACAAAATAAGATCATTAGACAAACAATGATGAATAAACACAAGTTAAGTTGCAAAATTTAAAGGGCACAAACAATGATAATTAAGATCATTAAGACAAACAATGATAATTAATGTAATTAAGACACAATGATAATTAATGTAATTAAGACACAATGATAATTAAGGTCATTAAGACACAATGATAATTAAGGTCATTAAGACACAATGATAATTAAGGTCATTAAGACACAATGATAATTAAGGTCATTAAGACACAATGATAATTAAGGTCATTAAGACACAATGATAATTAAGGTCATTAACAGCTCTGCTTGACAATTAAGACTTCGTTAATGAGGAAAAAATATATTCAAAAGTCTTAAAAAAATAAAATAAGAAGTCTTGATAACTTAGCAGCAACAAAAGTCTTGAAAATCTTCGAGAAATTAACGACGATTATCCAGGGATTATTCTGAGGCCAGGTGGTGTTCAGATGATGTTCAGGTGGTGTTCAGGTGGTATTCAGGTGGTGTTCAGATGGTGTTCAGATGGTGTTCAGGTGTTCAGATGGTGTTCAGGTGTTCAGATGGTGTTCAGATGGTGTTCAGGTGGTGTTCAGATGGTGTTCAGGTGGTGTTCAGGTAGTGTTCAGATGGTGTTCAGGTGGTGTTCAGATGGTGTTCAGATGGTGTTCAGATGGTGTTCAGGTGGTGTTCAGATGGTGTTCAGATGGTATTCAGATGGTGTTCATATGGTGTTCAGGTGGTGTTCAGGTGGTGTTCAGGTGTTCAGATGGTGTTCAGGTGGTGTTAAAAGGGTGTTCAGGTGGTGTTAAAAGGGTGTTCAGGTGGTGTTCAGATGGTGTTCAAAGGGTGTTCAGGTGGTGTTCAGATGGTGTTCATGTGGTGTTCAGGTGGTGTTCAGATGGTGTTCAAAGGGTGTTCAAAGGGTGTTCAGGTGATGTTCACATGGTGTTCAGGTGGTGTTCAGGTGGTGCTTAGATAGTGTTCAGGTGGTGTTCAGATGGTGTTCAGATGGTGTTCAAGAAGAATGAGAAGAATAAAATAATAATAATAATAATAATAATAATAATAATAATAATAATAATAATAATAATAATAATAATCAGAACATTACAAAGTTTTGCCGGTCTAGATGAGGGCTGCACACTTGTGCTGTGAACTCGAGAATTTCTTCCACGTGTGAGGTTAGTGTGTAGGTGTGTAGACAGGACCACAGGGACCACAGGTGGAAGTTGAAGACACTAAATGAACCATAGGGATGTCTCAGGGTGCACAGATATCCAGATCAAAGTAATTTAAGAGGTGAGGCCGGGAGCTGAGTCTCGACCTAACTCAAACACAACTCGGTGAGAAAACTCACGTGCACACACACACACACACACACACACACACACACACTTACACACACACACAACACACACACACACTTACACACACACACACACACACACACACACACAGGTCTGATTTGCCCCTAGGGCAACACAGCCTACCAGAATTTGGCCGCTAGGGAGAGATTCCTGAGAGGAGGGAGGGGAGGAGGGATGGGGAGGAGGGAAGGGAGGAGGGAGGGAGATGGGAGGGGAGGTGGGAGAAGGGTGAAGAGAGGGAGCTTACGAAGTGATGTATTGGTTCAGTGCTAGTGCTGACGGGGTCCCCAACTCCCCTCTCCCCTCTCCCCTCCTCCTCATTCCCTTTTTTTTCCCTTCCTTCTTCATATCTTCCTACCTTCCTTCCACATGCTCCTTCCCTCCTTCCTTCTCCTTCCTTCTCCTTCCTTTCAAGACTCATTCTATTCTCTTCCTCTACTCTTCTCTCTCTTCTCCTTCTTCCTTCTTCTTCCTCTCCTTCTCTCTCTCTTCTCTCTCTCTCTCTCTCTCTCTCTCTCTCTCTCTCTCTCTCACTCTCTCTCTCTCTTTTTCTCTCTCACTTCCACCTCTTCTTGAAGGATTAAAGAAATCTATAATAATAATAATAATAATAATAATAATAATAATAATAATAATAATAAGAAGAAGAAAAGAAGAAGAAGAAGAAGAAGAAGAAGAAGAAGAAGAAGAAGAAGAAGAAGAAGAAAAATAATAACAGTAATAATAATTTACTACGCTAAACCCACAACAACATTAGGGAGAGTAGGTATGTGGTGGAGGGAGTCATGGGTCCTGATAACCCATGTTGATGGGTAATGAGGGAGGGAGCAGAGAGCTGTGTGAACCTTGAGCGAGGATCACCACACCAGGGATGGCACAATGGCACGGTGGCACGATGGCACGGTGGGCGAAATGTTTGCAGAGTTCAAAAAAAAAATTATGGAAATATGGCCCCAGTATACAAGCATGGGTGTATACTGTTGGTAGTATGCTGTGGGAGGTGGGTTGGTAGTATACTGTGGGAGGTGGGTTGGTAGTATACTGTGGGAGGTGGGTTGATAGTATACTGTGGTAGGTGCGTTGGTGTTATTCTGTGGGAGGTGGGTTGATAGTATAATGTGAGAGGTAAGCTGATAGTACACTGTGGGAGGTAGGTTCGAGGTACACTGTGGGAGGTAGGTTGGTAGCATACTGTGGGAGGTAGGTTGGTAGCATACTGTGGTAGGTAGGTTTGCAATATAATGTGGGAGTTAGGTTGGGAGTATACTGTGGGAGGTAGGTTTTTAATATACTGTGGGAGGTAGGTTGGGAGTATGCTGTGGGAGATAGGTTGGGAGTATACTGTGGGAGGTAGGTTGGGAGTATACCGTCGGAGGTAGGTTTGTAATATACTGTGAGAGGTAGGTTTGTAATATGCTGTGGAGGTAGGTTGGGAGTATACTGTGGGAGGTAGGTTTGTAATATACTGTGGGAGGTAGGTTTTGAGTATGCTGTGGGAGGTAGGTTGGGAGTATACTCCCAGGACCCTCAACACTCCACCAGGACCCCCAACACTTCCCCAGGACCCCAACACTCCCCCAGCACCTCCCCAACACTCCCTCAGTGCCCCCAACACCCCTAACACTCCCCCAGCACCTCCCCAACACTCACCCAGAGCCCCAACACTCCACCCAACACTCGTAACACTCCCCCAGCACCTCCCCAGCACCTCCCCAGCACTTCCTCAGCACCTTTCCAGCACCTCCCCAGCACCTCCCCAGCACCTCCCAAGCACCTCCCCAGCACCTCTCCCAGCACCTCCCAGCACCTCCCCAGCACCTTCCCAGCACCTCCCCAGCACCTCCCCAGCATCTCCCAGCACCTCCCCCAGCACCTTCCCAGCACCTCCCCCAGCACCTCCCCAGCACCTTCCCAGCACCTCCTCCAGCACCTCCCAGCACCTCCCCAGCACCTCCCCAGCACCTCCCCCAGCACCTCCCATCACCTCCCCCGCCCTCAAATACCATTAAAAGAGTAGGAAGTTATAACAAAGGCGGACTTAATAAGCTCTTAACAAGCTTACTGATCAGCTTAGTAGTTTGTGGCCAGCTGTAGGGGCCAGCTTGATGGACCCACTGCTGCTGGGGGCCCCAGCAGACTGGTAGTTTGGGCCCCTACTCCCTAGGCTGTGGTACAAGTTGACGATGAGGGGGGTCCCTGTTAGAGGTTCTGTTGAGGGCCCTCTCAACAGGACCTCGGCTCCTGCTGGTGGCCCTGTTGGGTCCCTGCTGTTTAGGGCCCCCTGCTTTGGGCCCCCCTCCTAGTTTTCTTCATTGTTCTCTTTCCCTTTCTCCTCCACTCTCCTCCCTTCACCCTCTCCTCTTTCTTCCCCCTCCCCTCCTCATCCCCCTACAGCCTCCATTTAACACTTCATAATATTCCCCTTCAGTGTCACTTCTTGTTTTCTTCCCCTTCACTTCCTCTTACCCTTTCTTCTCCCTTTCCTCCTGTTACTCCTCCTCCTCCTCTTCTTCCTCCTCCTCCTCTTCTTCCTCCTCCTCCTCTTCTTCCTCCTCCTCCTCTTCTTCCTCCTCCTCCTCTTCTTCCTCCTCCTCCACCTCCTCTAAATCTTCTCCTCTTCCTCTTTCTTCTCTTCCTATTACTCCTCTTCATCTTTCTCCTCTTCCTCTTCTTCTTTATTCTTTTCCTCTTTCTCCTTTTCCTCTTTCCCTTCTTTTTTTCTTTCCTTCCTCCTCCTCTTCCTTTATCCCTTCCTACCTCCTTTCCTTATCCCAATTCCTTCACAAATTCATCTATTCCTCTCTCCTTTTCCAGACTTCATTCCACCACTCAATTTTCCCCATCTTTTAAACCCTCTCCCAGGGCACTCTCTCCCCTCTCCCTTCTCCCCTCTCTCCCCTCCTCCTCTCTCCCCCTTCCATAACCACGCGCCTCAGATGGTAATTATCTCTCAATACGTAGTCAGGATAGTGTATTACCAAAGAAAACATTACTGGTGTGTGTGTGTGTGTGTGTGTGTGTGTGTGTGTGTACTCACCTAGTTGTGGTTGCAGGGGTCGAGTCATAGCTCCTGGCCCCGCCTCTTCACTGGCCGCTACTGGGTCACGCTCCCTGCTCCATGAGCTTTATCATACCTCTCCTTAAAGCTATGTATGGAACCTGCCTCCACTACATCGCTTCCCAAGCTATTCCACTTCCCGACCACTCTATGACTGAAGAAATACTTCCTAACTTCCCTATGATTCATTTGAGTCTTTAACTTCCAACTGTGTCCCCTTGTTGCTGTGTCCCATCTCTGGAACATTCTTTCTCTGTCCACCTTGTCTATTCCTCTCAGTATCTTATATGTCGTTATCATGTCCCCCCTATCTATCCTGTCCTGTGTGTGTGTGTGTGTGTGTGTGTGTGTATGGAAACACTTCGAAATGTTTCCGCCCATGTGTGTAGGTGTGTGTGTGTGTGTGTGTGTGTGTGTGTATGTGTGTGTGTGTGTGCACTCATTAATGATTGCATGGGTCGATTCATAGCTCCTGGCCCCGAGTGTGTATGTGTTTGCCAATCCTTCCTCCCTCCCATCAAATTTAAAGATTTCTTTTCCACAATATCTCCTCTTCCTCCCCCTCCCTGATCCTCTTCCTCCCCCTCCCTGATCCTCTTCCTCCCCCTCCCTGATCCTCTTCATCTCCCTCCCTGATCCTCTTCCTCCCCCTCCCTGATCCTTTCCTCCCTCTCCCTGATCCTCTTCCTCCCCCTCCCTGATCCTCTTCCTCCCCCTCCCTGATCCTCTTCATCTCCCTCCCAGCATCACCTCATCTGTTTTCTGATAAAGGTCTGAGAGGTACCGAAGCGTCGGCCGACTCTCCTCTGAAGTTTTGTGTTACACGCGTAATGTTTGGTAAGTTCCGACTGCTGGATTCCTGACTGTACCATGGTGATCAGTCCCCAAAACCTGTGAGCCTGACTGTACCAGGGTGATCAGTCCCCAAAACCTGTGAGCCTGACTGTACCAGGGTGATCAGTCCCCAAAACCTGTGAGCCTGACTGTACCATGGTGATCAGTCCCCAAAACTGTGAGCCTGACTGTACCAGGTGATCAGTCCCCAAAACCTGTGAGTCTGACTGTACCAGGGTGATCAGTCCCCAAAACCTGTGAGCCTGACTGTACCAGGTGATCAGTCCCCAAACCTGTGAGTCTGACTGTACCAGGGTGATCAGTCCCCAAAACTGTATTAAGTCTGACTGGGGCGTAGGGTGATCAGTCTCTAACAACCTGGCCTGCTGTACCTAGGTTCTCCAAAACTTCTACATTAAGTGCTAACAATGGTCGTGAGGTGACCAATTCACAACCTGGCACATGACAGAAACCTTCTAACAAAGTTCTAACTAAGGCTCAATACCTGACTTGGTCAGTCAGTGCCCGCACTAGACGAAACGTACGCAACGTTTCTCCTTGGTACGTTGATGTCAGTCAGTGGTCCGTCACCGACGTCGAAACGCTCCTAACTGTGTTGCGTCCCTAACTGTGTTGCGTCCCTTACTGTGTTGCGTCCCATATTGTGTTGCTTACACAAGTGTTCCAGACTGGAGACAAGGATAGGAGGACCAGTCTCCCAGCTGCTACCTGCCTGGAGACATTGAGAGAGAGAGAGAGAGAGAGAGAGAGAGAGAGAGAGAGAGAGAGAGAGAGAGAGAGAGAGAGAGAGAGAGAGAGAGAGAGAGAGAGAGAGAGAGAGAGAGAGAGATTTGACAAATACGTCCTAGCGTATGGTCCTCAGCTGACGTAATGTCGGCTGACGTCACGTTGACCTCAATTACGTCAAAGCTAATGTGACCTTCCAGAGGTCCCCGGCCCCCCCCCCCTCATATACACAGGAGGGTCCCATGTGGGGTCGCAAAGGGGTCATAAGGGGAGACTGTCCCAAGGGGAGAGAGTCCCAAGGGGGTGTCCCAGGGACAAAAAGCATGTCAGCCTCCCACACTAACTCGCTCCAAGTGCTGGAGGCCGTGGAGAGGTTGCTCCCTCGTGTGGGTTGGTGCCCTAGGGGGTGGAGGCCACTTGGAAGGGAGGGGGTTAGAACCCCCTTGAGGGGGTTAGGGGGGCTGGTTTGTGATGAAGATAGATTAAGAAACTTCACCTAGGTTGGTAAACCCAGTGGGTTGTTAAACCCAGTGGGTTGTTAAACCCAGTGGGTTGTTAAACCTACTGGGTTACTAACTCCCCCTCTCTCAGGTGAACTTTTTATTCTCTTTAAATATTCCTGCTTTCATTCCCGTACTTCTTTCATTAATACATTCATGAACCATTCCTCGGTCTCCTACCCATCCTCCTTCCCCATCCTCGTCCCTCTCCTCACCCCTCGCTCCTCTCCTTCTCATCCCACTCCCCCTTCTACCTCCGCTCCCCTCACTTCCTCCTCTCCTCCTTCCTCCTCTTCCTCTCTCCTCTCTCCTCACTTCCTTCCTCCCTCTTCCCCCCATCCCTCCTCCTCCCTCCCTCACTCCCTCTCCTCACTCCCTCATCTATCTCCTCATTCTTCTCAACTCTCCCCTCTCCCATCATCCTCATCCCTCCTACTCCTCATCCCTCCCCTCATCCCTCCCAGCTCCCTTCATCCCATCCTCATCCTCTCCCTCTCCCTTCATCCCTCCCTCTCTCCCTCATCCCTCCTCTCCTCCATTCTACAATCATCATATCTCTATTTCATCCTCACACATCATCCTCTCATCTCTATCTCCATCATCCATCATCCCCATCATCCCCAGCATCCCTATCATCTCTCATCATCCCACTCTATCATCCCATCATCCCATCCCTATCATCCCATCATCCCATCATCTCTTCATCCCACATCCTATCATCCCATCATCCTCATCATCTCTATCATCCCATATCCCATCCATCTCCTATCATCCCCATCATCCTTATCCCCATCTCTCCATCATCCCCATCATCCTATCATCCCATCATCCATCATCCCATCATCCCTCATCCCATCTATCTCCCTCATCATCATCCCATCATCCCATCATCCCATCATCCATCATCCCCAGCATCCTATCATCCCATCATCCTCACCCATCATCCCATCATCCCCATCATCCCATCTCATCATCCCCATCCTATCATCCTCATCTCATCTCATCATCTCCATCATCCCATCATTCTTCATCCCCATCATCCCATTCATCCCCATCCATCATCATCATCCCCATCATCCCCATCATCCCATCATCCCATCATCCCCATCATCTCTATCATCCCCATCATCCCATCATCCTCATCATCCCTATCATCCCATCATCCCATCATCCCCATCATCCTATCATCCCATCATCTCATCATCCCCATCATCCCATCATCTCTATCATCCCCAGCATGCCTATCATCCCCATCATCCATCATCATCATCCTATCATCCCATCATCCAATCCATCATCCCATCCTATCATCCCATCATCCCATACATCATCTCATCATCCATCATCCCCATCATCCATCATCCATCATCATCATCTCATCATCCCCATCATCCATATCTCATCATCTCACATCATCATCCCCATCATCCCATCATCCCCATCATCTCCATCATCCCCATCATCCCATCATCCCATCATCCCATCATCCCTATCATCCATCATCCATCATCATCATCCCATCATCCTCATCATCCATCATCCATCATCCCCATCATCCCATCATCCTCATCATCCCTATCATCATGAATCATACATGACATCCCATCTATTGCGTAATATCACAGTACACCCATCCTATGTGACGGAATATGACAGTGACACACCATCCTATGTGATGGAATATACAGTGACACCATCCTATCCCTCTCATGTGATGGAATATGACAGTGACACACCATCCTATGTGCATGCAATCCTATGATCATAATCACACCATCCTATGTGATGGAATATACAGTGACACACCATCCTATGTGATGGAATATCGACCATCGTGACATCACCATCCTATGTGATGATGATCCCCATCATTATGATACAGTGACACACCATCCTATGTGATGGAATATGACAGTGACACACCATCCTATGTGATGGAATATACAGTAAACCACCATCCTATGTGATGGAATATGACAGTGACACACCATCCTATGTGATGGAATATGACAGTGACACACCATCCTATGTGATGGAATATGACAGTGACACACCATCCTATGTGACGGAATATGACAGTGACACACCATCCTATGTGATGGAATATGACAGTGACACACCATCCTATGTGATGGAATATGACAGTGACACACCATCCTATGTGACGGAATATGACAGTGACACACCATCCTATGTGATGGAATATGACAGTGACACACCATCCTATGTGATGGAATATGACAGTGACACACCATCCTATGTGATGGAATATGACAGTGACACACCATCCTATGTGATGGAATATGACAGTGACACACCATCCTATGTGATGGAATATGACAGTGACACACCATCCTATGTGATGGAATATGACAGTGACACACCATCCTATGTGATGGAATATGACAGTGACACACCATCTATGTGAGGAATATACAGTGACACACCATCCTATGTGATGGAATATGACAGTGACACACCATCCTATGTGATGGAATATGACAGTGACACACCATCCTATGTGACGGAATATGACAGTGACACACCATCCTATGTGACGGAATATGACAGTGACACACCATCCTATGTGACGGAATATGACAGTGTCACACCATCCTATGTGACGGAATATGACAGTGACACACCATCCTGTGTGATGGAATATGACAGTGACACACCATCCTATGTGACGGAATATGACAGTGACACACCATCCTATGTGACGGAATATGACAGTGACACACCATCCTATGTGACGGAATATGACAGTGTCACACCATCCTATGTGACGGAATATGACAGTGACACACCATCCTGTGTGATGGAATATGACAGTGACACACCATCCTATGTGACGGAATATGACAGTGACACACCATCCTGTGTGATGGAATATGACAGTGTCACACCATCCTGTGTGATGGAATATGACAGTGACACACCATCCTATGTGACGGAATATGACAGTGTCACACCATCCTATGTGACGGAATATGACAGTGACACACCCTCCTGTGTGATGGAATATGACAGTGACACACCATCCTATGTGACGGAATATGACAGTGACACACCATCCTATGTGACGGATTATGACAGTGACACACCATCCTATGTGACGGAATATGACAGTGACACACCATCCTATGTGACAGAATATGACAGGGACACACCATCCTATGTGACGGAATATGACAGTGACACACCATCCTATGTGACGGAATATGATAGTGACACACCATCCTATGTGATGGAATATGACAGTGACACACCATCCTATGTGACGGAATATGACAGTGACACACCATCCTATGTGACGGAATATGACAGTGACACACCATCCTATGTGACGGAATATGACAGTGTCACACCATCCTATGTGACGGAATATGACAGTGACACACCATCCTCTGTGACGGAATATGACAGTGACACACCATCCTATGTGACGGAATATGACAGTGACACACCATCCTATGTGACGGAATATGACAGTGACATACCATCCTCTGTGACGGAATATGACAGTGACACACCATCCTCTGTGACGGAATATGACAGTGACACACCATCCTATGTGACGGAATATGACAGTGACACACCATCCTCTGTGACGGAATATGGCAGTGACACACCATCCTATGTGACGGAATATGACAGTGACACACCATCCTATGTGACGGAATATCAGTGACACACCATCCTATGTGATGGAATATGAGAGTGACGCACCATCCTATGTGATGGAATATGACAGTGACACACCATCATATGTGACGGAATATGACAGTGACACACCATCCTATTATACGGAATGTGACAGTGACATACCATTCTATGTGACGGAATATCACAGTGACACACCATCCTGTGTGATGGAATATGACAGTGACACACCATCCTATGTGATGGGATATGACAGTGAAACACCATCCTGTGTGATGGAATATGATAGTGACACACCATACTGTGTGATGGAATATGACAGTGTCACACCATCCTGGGTGATGGAATATAACAGTGACACACCATCCTGTGTGATGGAATATGACAGTGACACACCATCCTGTGTGATGGAATATGACAGTGTCACACCATCCTGTGTGATGGAATATGACAGTGTCACACCATCCTGTGTGATGGAATATGACAGTGACACACCATCCTGTGTGATGGAATATGATAGTGACACACCATACTGTGTGATGGAATATGACAGTGTCACACCATCCTGGGTGATGGAATATAACAGTGACACACCATCCTGTGTGATGGAATATGATAGTGACACACCATACTGTGTGATGGAATATGACAGTGTCACACCATCCAGGGTGATGGAATATAACAGTGACACACCATCCTGTGTGATGGAATATGACAGTGACACACCATCCTGTGTGATGGAATATGACAGTGACACACCATCCTGTGTGATGGAATATGACAGTGACACACCATCCTGTGTGATGGAATATAACAGTGACACACCATCATGTGTGATGGAATATGACAGTGACACACCATCCTGTGTGATGGAATATGACAGTGTCACACCATCCTGTGTGATGGAATATGACAGTGACACACCATCCTGTGTGATGGAATATGACAGTGACACACCATCCTGTGTGATGGAATATGACAGTGACACACCATCCTGTGTGATGGAATATGACAGTGACACACCATCCTGTGTGATGGAATATGACAGTGACACACCATCCTGTGTGATGGAAT
The DNA here is from genome assembly GCA_009830355.1 of Cherax destructor. Lineage (NCBI taxonomy): Eukaryota > Metazoa > Arthropoda > Malacostraca > Decapoda > Parastacidae > Cherax > Cherax destructor. Next base: position 53,980 of record WNWK01006075.1, on the reverse strand, counting down.
ATAACAGTGACACACCATCCTGTGTGATGGAATATGACAGTGTCACACCATCCTGTGTGATGGAATATGACAGTGTCACACCATCCTGTGTGATGGAATATGACAGTGTCACACCATCCTGTGTGATGGAATATGACAGTGACACACCATCCTGTGTGATGGAATATGACAGTGACACACTATCCTGTGTGATGGAATATGACAGTGACACACCATCCTGTGTGATGGAATATGACAGTGACACACCATCTTGTGTGATGGAATATGACAGTGACACACCATCCTGTGTGATGGAATATAACAGTGACACACCATTTTGTGTGATGGAATATGACAGTGACACACCATCCTGTGTGATGGAATATGACAGTGTCACACCATCCTGTGTGATGGAATATGACAGTGACACACCATCCTGTGTGATGGAATATGACAGTGACACACCATCCTGTGTGATGGAATATGACAGTGACACACTATCCTGTGTGATGGAATATGACAGTGACACACCATCTTGTGTGATGGAATATGACAGTGACACACCATCCTGTGTGATGGAATATGACAGTGACACACCATCCTGTGTGATGGAATATGACAGTGACACACCATCCTGTGTGATGGAATATGACAGTGACACATCATCCTGTGTGATGGAATATGACAGTGACACACCATCCTGTGTGATGGAATATGACAGTGACACACCATCCTGTGTGATGGAATATAACAGTGACACACCATCCTGTGTGATGGAATATGACAGTGTCACACCATCCTGTGTGATGGAATATGACAGTGTCACACCATCCTGTGTGATGGAATATGACAGTGAAACACCACCCTATTCACTTCACTAACTCGTTCCATCTCTTCTCTCCCTCTATCTTTATCTCTTTGTCTTCGTTATCATTTTTTTCCTCCCCTGGCCTCCCCCTCCTCTTCCCCCTCTCCTAACCAGAGCATCATTAGGGGTAATCAAGGGGAGGAAAGGGGAGATGGGGGGAGGGATGTTGACCGCGAGCCCCTTGGGAGCGATCACCCCTTGTCAGCGACCCCCTCCCCTCCCCTCTCATACCTTACCTCTTTCCTTCTCTCCCTCTAACCCCTTCATCCGTTCCTTCTCTCATTCATCTCTCTCTCTCTCTCTCTCTCTCTCTCTCTCTCTCTCTCTCTCTCTCTCTCTCTCTCTCTCTCTCTCTCTCTCTCTTTCCCCTATCTGATATGCAATCTTTCATTGCTTAGATTTCTTTTCTTCTCCTCATCACCTTGTTCTTTCCTATGTTTACTTTTAATTTCCTTCTCTTACATTCCTTCCCAAATTATTCCACCCAACCTTCGCAACTTCTCTCAAGAATCTCCCAAAAGCACCGCGTCATCGGCTAAGAGCAACAGTGACACCTCCTTTCCCAGGACTGACTCCATGTTGATCACACTAAAACACCTGAGATTTAGGTGTGTGTGTGTGTGTGTGTGTACTCACCTAATTGTGGTTGCAGGGGTCGAGACGCAGCTCCTGGCTCCGCCTACTCAGTGTGTGTGTGTGTGTGTGTGTGTGTGTGTGTGTGTGTGTGTGTGTGTGTGTGTGTGTGTGTGTGTGTGTGTGTGTGTGTTGACTGACAGTAGGCCTATCACTCGCTGACATAACTTTTTTCGACAGCTTTTATCTCTTAGGGTTAAAGATATTTTTCTTTTAAGTTGGGAGTGGTGGGCAAGTGGGTGTGTTGGGGAATAGATTTGGGGGAGACAGATGTGGGGGGCTACGTGTGGGGGAGTTTGGTGTAGGGAAGGGGGTGGGAGTGAATTTATTGCTCTGGTTATATTCCAGTAGTTGAGTTTACTCCTGATCTACCCACCTGGAGGGTGTTCCAGGGGTCAACGCCCCCGCGGCCCAGTCCTTGACCAGGCCTCCCTTGACTCTACCTATAGTCTACCTAGAGTTTACCTGGAGTCTACCTAGAGGATGTTCCGGGGGGGTCAACGCCCCCACGGCCCGGTCCTTGACCAGGCCTCCTGTACATCTTGGCCTGATCAACCACTCTGTTACTGCTAACAGCAGGCACTGCTACCAACCACAACCCGGCTCTGATCGGGCACCGACTTTAGATGTCTCTCCAGTTCCCCTTTCATACCTTCTCTTAGAACTGCGCGTGTTGTGTTTGTCCACACCGTCTCTTCTCCCACCTCCCTCCACCTAAAAGCCTGGGACAACAATATTCCATAAGATCCCTGTGGATCATCAGCGTTTTAAACTTGTCATATAAGTCCCTATCTGATGTTCCTCCTACCTTCTTCCCAGTCATTTCTGTAATACTCATTTTGTGAGCAGTTACCCATCTCAGTTATTTCCTTAAGCATTTTGTGAGCAGTTACCCATCTCAGTTATTTCCTTATTACGCATACAGTTCCTATCGTGATGTTCCTTTCTCTACACTATCTTCCCAGTCATTTCTGTAATTACGCATTTTGTGAGCAGTTACCCATCTCAGTTATTTCCTTATTACGCATTTTGTGAGCAGTTACCCATCTCAGTTATTTCCTTATTACGCATTTTGTGAGCCTTTAAACATCTCAGTTATTTCCTTATTACGCATTTTGTGAGCAGTTACCCATCTCAGTTATTTCCTTAGTACGCATTTTTGTGAGCAGTTACCCAACAGTCACTCTTATTAAAGGATTTTACGAAGTCGGTGTTCACTACATCTGCATTTTGCTTGTCTTCAAGAGCATCCCAGACCACGAGGTGATGGTCCAGCGAGTGTGAGAGGCAGGAGCCACGAGGTGATGGTCCAGCGAGTGTGAGAGGCAGGAGCCACCAGGTGATGGTCCAGCGAGTGTGAGAGGCAGGAGCCACGAGGTGATGGTCCAGCGAGTGTGAGAGGCAGGAGCCACCAGGTGATGGTCCAGCGAGTGTGAGAGGCAGGAGCCACGAGGTGATGGTCCAGCGAGTATGAGAGGCAGGAGCCACCAGGTGATGGTCCAGCGAGTGTGAGAGGCAGGAGCCACCTGGTCTGGACCCAGGCTGACCTGCGTGGTGCAGCTGCCTGTGACTCAGTGTGACTGCCAAGTTTGCTTCATAGAGCATTTTTAAAAGCCCTGGATCCTTCTCCATAGAGTATCTGAGCCACGTCATAACGTCTTCTGGCAATGTTTGATGAATATGGAGGTCCAAGAGTCTGAGCCCGAGGCAGAGTGAATGGCCATGTAATCAGCAGAATAATAATAATAATAATAATAATAATAATAATAATAATAATAATAATAATAATAATAAAAATAATTTGAGATTTTTTAATTAGATCATCCCTTATAAAGTTAAAGAAATTCTATATATTTAAAGGGCGGCTAAGAAGAAAAGAGGAGGGGAAGGGGAAGGGGGAGGGAAAGGAAGGGGAGGAGATTTTGACAGGGGCCAGACGAGCACAAAATGAGTAATCTCCCCCTGAAAACACCTCATTACTCTGGTCCTCTTCAGATGGATTAACTGAGGGCTGAGATGAGTCCGTGAGCAGTGTTCACAGCAGTGACTGAAGGTGGCAGCAGTGCTCACAGCAGTGACTGAAGGTGGCAGCAGTACTGAAGGTGGCAGCAGTGCTCACAGCAGTGACTGAAGGGGACAGCAGTGCTCACAGCAGTGACTGAAGGTGGCAGCAGTGCTCACAGCAGTGACTGAAGGGGGCAGCAGTGCTCACAGCAGTGACTGAAGGGGACAGCAATGACTGAAGGTGGCAGCAGTGCTCACAGCAGTGACTGAAGATGGCAGCAGTGACTGAAGGGGGCAGCAGTGCTCACAGCAGTGACTGAAGGGGGCAGCAGTGCTCACAGCAGTGACTGAAGGGGGCAGCAGTGCTCACAGCAGTGACTGAAGGAGGCAGCAGTGCTCACAGCAGTGACTGAAGGGGGCAGCAGTGCTCACAGCAGTGACTGAAGGGGGCAGCAGTGCTCACAGCAGTGACTGAAGGTGGCAGCAGTGCTTACAGCAGTGACTGAAGGGGGAAGCAGTGCTCACAGCAGTGACTGAAGGGGGCAGCAGTGCTCACAGCAGTGACTGAAGATGGCAGCAGTGCACTGACAGGTGGCAGCAGTGACTGAAGGGGGCAGCAGTGCTCACAGCAGTGACTGTGGAGGCAGCAGTGCTCACAGCAGTGACTGAAGGGGGCAGCAGTGCTCACAGCAGTGACTGAAGGGGGCAGCAGTGCTCACAGCAGTGACTGAAGGTGGCAGCAGTGCTCACATCAGTGACTGAAGGGAGCAGCAGTGCTCACAGCAGTGACTGAAGGGGGCAGCAGTGCTCACAACAGTGACTGAAGGGGGCAGCAGTGCTCACAGCAGTGACTGAAGGTGGCAGCAGTGCTCAGAGCAGTGACTTATGGAGGCAGCAGTGCTCACAGCAGTGACTGAAGGTGGCAGCAGTGCTCACAGCAGTGACTGAAGGGGGCAGCAGTGCTCACAGCAGTGACTGAAGGAGGCAGCAGTGCTCACAGCAATGACTGAATGAAGCAGCAGTGAAGGGAAAGGGGGCAATGCCCGATATTGCGAGAGAAAGGGGGCAATTTTAAAAGAAAATATGCTGGTAAAGAGAAAGGGGCAATACTTAATGGAAGGGAAAGGGGCAATATCGCCGAGAGGGACGGAGGAAGACGGAGATGGATAGAGGAAGCGGGAGAGGGATAGAGGAAGACCGAGAGGGATAGAGGAAGACCGAGAGGGATAGAGGAAGACCGAGAGGGAAAAGAGTGGGAGGATTCCCTCTTCTCCCCTTGATCGGATTTCTCCCTCCCCCACTCACAGAGCGTCCGAGAGGGCGAGGAGGATGGAAGTGAAGGAAAAAGGAGGGAAGGAAAAGAAAGGAGGGAAAGGAAGGGAGAAATTTCAGGTAGTTCACCTCCAGTGAGAGGAAGATGGGAGAGGAAGATGGGAGAGGAAGATGGGAGAGGAAGATGGGAGAGGAAGATGAGAGAGGAAGATGTGAGAGGAAGATGAGAGAGAAAGATGGGAGAGGAAGATGGGAGAGGAAGATGAGAGAGGAAGATGGGAGAGGAAGATGGGAGAGGAAGATGGGAGAGGAAGATGGGAGAGGAAGATGGGAGAGGAAGATGGGAGAGGAAGATGAGAGAGGAAGATGGGAGAAGACGATGGGAAAGGGGGGTAAAGTTCCACCTGATCCAAGCATTCGCTAGGGAGGGGAAGGGTGGGGAGGGGAGGGAAGGGAGAGGTAAGGGGAGGGGGAAGGGGATGGGGGAGGGAGGGGGAGGGGAAGGGGAGGGGGAGGACGTAGAGGGGGTTAAGGTCCTCCCTGAGTCAGGTCCTCGGTGAATCAGGTCTTCCATGTGATTCAGGTCCTCCCCTCCCCCCGCCCCCCAGAGCCTGGTAATTACACTCAGGTCCCGGGGGAGGCGCTCCCCGCGGCCCATCAGATGATTGGAAACATCTCCGGCTTTGCGGCGGCGCCTCTGATCATCTGCCGCAGCGCCGCAGCCGTTTAGAGCCGCAACGACGCAGTTAACAGCCGCAACGACGCAGTTAACAGCCGCAACGCCACAATTACAGCGGTCTACCTAGGGATGAGCCACAGGTGTAAACACAGACCAGTTACAGTGATCTACCTGGAGAGCGTTTCTGGGGGTCAACGCCCCCGCGGCCCGGTCCATGACCAGGCCTCGCGGTGGATCATGTCCTGATCAACCAGGCTGTTACTACTGGCCGCACATAAACCGACGTACGTACCACAGCCCGGCTGGTCAGGAACTGACTTCAGGTGGCAGTCAGGGGCCTATTGGTAATCCCCCTTATGTATGGTTGGAGGCAGTTGAACAGTCTTGGGCCCGTGACACTTATTGCAATGTCTCTTAGCGTACTCGTTGCGCCCCTGCTTTTCACTGGAGGGATGTTGTATCTCCTGTCCAGTCTTTTGCTTTCGTAGGGAGTGATTTTCATGTGTAGATTTTGGACTAGTCCCTCTAGAATTTTCCAAGTGTAAATTATGATTTATGTTTCTCGCCTGCGTTCCAGGGAATACAGGTCAACGGACTTCAAACGTTCTCAGTAATTTAGGTGCTTAACTGTACTTATAAATGCAGTGAAAGTTCTCTGTATATTCTCCAGGTCTGCAATTTCACCTGCCTTGAAAGAGGCCGTTAATGTACAGCGTAGAGAGAACAAGTGATTTAAAGAGGACCATCAATGGCTTGTTTTGAACGTTCTCATTATCCATCCTATCATTTTCCACGCAGTAGTGATAATGACATTGTTGTGGTCCTTGAATGTGAGATCTTCTGACATTATCACTCCCAAGTCCTTTACATTATTTCTCGCTCTATTGTGTGGTTAGAATTTGTCTTATACTCCGATCTAGCTTTAATTTCATTAAGTTTTCCGTAGCGGAGTAGCTAGTGTAGACGCAGACATGACAGAGAGACATTAACAAGTGTTTTCTAGCTTCCAGGATGATCAGGAAGTTTATTGTGCACCTTATATTCTTCCTGTGGATGGTAGTGGCTAGTTTATTGTGCACCTCATATTCATCCTGTGGATGGTAGTGGCTAGTTTATTGTGCACCTCATATCCATCCTGTGGATGGTAGTGGCTAGTTTATTGTGCACCTCATATCCATCCTGTGGATGGTAGTGGCTAGTTTATTGTGCACCTCATATTCATCCTGTGGATGGTAGTGGCTAGTTTATTGTGCACCTCATATTCATCCTGTGGATGGTAGTGGCTAGTTTATTGTGCACCTCATATTCATCCTGTGGATGGTAGTGGCTAGTTTATTGTGCACCTCATATTCATCCTGTGGATGGTAGTGGCTAGTTTATTGTGCACCTCATATTCATCCTGTGGATGGTGGTGGCTAGTTTATTGTGCACCTCATATCCATCCTGTGGATGGTAGCGCAAGAGCATGTGGATACACAAAAGGCCTAGGAACTAGGCCTCAGAAGGGTTAACAGGCGTACATATGGATTAATATCTACAGTTAACTTACATGTTACAAACAAATTTAGGAAATTTGCTTAATATATCTGGTATCTTATTCTCATTAATAAGATATCTTGACATGTCACATAGGTTATTATACTGTCTATCTCTATATTCCTCAGTAAGTGGACAGTTCAGCACATAGTGTTCAATATAGTGACCACATGGCTGACATATTAACACACACAGACACACACAGTAAGAAGAACTCTTAACAAGAGTGGAAGAACAAATCTGAACGCTTACAGAGCGTGTTTCAAGAGCTTCTGTAAGGCCTTGGCTTCCCTCACTCCCTCTCGCCCCATTTGTAAAGGGATTTAAATCCCGTAGACGGATTTAATATTTCTGGAGGATTTATTTACGATTTGTTATTTTGTGGAAGTTACCTTCTCCCATTCAACACTCACTCTCTCCAATACATCACTCACTCTCTCCCATACATCACTCACTCTCTCCCATACATCACTCACTCTCTCCCATACATCACTCACTCTCTCCCATGCAGCACTCACTCTCTCCCATACATCACTCACTCTCTCCCATACATCACTCACTCTCTCCCATGCAGCACTCACTCTCTCCCATACATCACTCACTCTCTCCCATGCAGCACTCACTCTCTCCCATACATCACTCACTCCCATACATCACTCACTCTCTCCCATACAGCACTCACTTTCTCCCATACATCACTCACTCTCTCCCATACAGCACTCACTCTCTCCCATCCACCACTTACCCTCTTCCATACACCATTCACCCTCTCCCATACACCACTCAATCCCTCTTCACACACCCGCCCACACGCAACCATCAAGACAACACACACACACAAACACCCACACAAACAGCTACACACAAACACCTACTCAAACCCACACGATCACCCACACACACACAGCAACACAGACACCTACAGACAAGCACCCACACAAATACCGATAGCACTACCAATACCACCAACACTACCAATACCTGTGGAGAAATATTCTCCAACCTCCGAGGGGGCGATGACCCCGCTCAAGGGGGCTATGACCCCTCTCTCACTACTTTCCCACGCTGAAGAGCAGGAGAGGGGGTCATGATCTATCTTTTTTGCACTACCAGAAATGAGGTAAACTCACATGTATTACAACCAAGCGTACCAGAAACGCCCATTTATCTTAACACGTGTTTCTGACTCTGCAAAATCGGACACTTTCTAATGGGATAGCAGATCCAGAGCAGATAAAATAGACACACAATATTCACACGCGTCCAACAGAATTTTACACTCTTACACGAGTATCTGCAAGATTTTACATACTCGTGTTTGTCTGAGAGAACTTCTGTTTCCCCAGGTTAGTAAAAATTCAAGATAATTTGGTTCTAAACTGTTAGTATAGCTAGTGGTATTAGTATTCTTACCCTGCACCTTAGACTCAAGTAATCCACATCTTTTGATTCAATTGAATCGTCATAGCCGGCATCAACGCCTGTAGACGTCGTGTCAGCAGATAACCACACATAAAAAGAGGGCGGAGGCTGCAACAGGAACATTGTAGTTTGAACTCGACCAGTGAAGATGTAACAGAAGTGACCGGGTATCTACGGCCACGCCGCGTTGAACGTAGAAACATTCGCGAAGACTCCACGACGTCACTACGCAGTTCAGGTCATCATTATCGGCCTCTCATGGACGTTATAACGTCGCCGGCTCCCCCTACAATCAGCCAAGTAAGTCACTATTCCACCTGATTTCCGCCTAATACCACTGCAGTGCCTAGGGTCGATATTAGGTGAACAGGGCTAACCATTCAGGCTGTGATGGGCGGGCCCAAGAACAAAACACAGGTGTGACACGACCACTACTTTCCAGGTGATATATTGGAAACAGTGGTCGATATATGTCTTCAGGACGAGTATTAACCCTGGTTATAATCACCTTCCTTCCAGCCATGGTGAGTCCTAACACAGCAATCTACGGAGGTGAAACCCTGGCAGAGGCTGCTGCTGTTTTGAGCTGTCATCTGCCAAGATAAATACTACACAGTACAGTGGTTCCAACACCACCAATACTACCAACACCACTAACACTACTAACACCACCAATACTACCAACACTACCAACACTACCAACACTACCAACACTACCAACACCACCAACACTACCAACACTACCAACACCACCAACACCACCAACACTACTAACACCACCAAGACTACCAACACTACCAACACCACCAACACTACCAACACTACCAACACTACCAACACTACTAACACCACCAAGACTACCAACACTACCAACACCACCAACACTACCAACACTACCAACACTACCAACACCACCAACACTACTAACACCACCAAGACTACCAACACTACCAACACCACCAACACTACCAACACTACCAACACTACCAACACTACCAACACTACCAACACTACCAACACTACCAACGCCACCAACACTACCAACACCACCAACACTACCAACACTACCAACACTACCAATACCACCAACACTACCAACACTACCAATACCTCGAGCGTAGAAATAAATGGTATGGATTTTTTCTTGATGAAAAGACGCATTTCACTCCATTAAGAAGGTATTCAGAGTGACTTCCTGTGAGTGGTGGTGGTTGTTGGTAGTGGTAGTTGTTGTTGGTAGTGGTAGTTGTTGTTGGTGGTGGTGATGGTAGTTGTTGTTTTTAGTGATTGTTGGTGCTGGTGGTTGTTCTTCTTATTGTTGTTGGTCGTTGTGGTGATGATGGTTGTTGGTGGTAGTGATCGTAATGGTGGTGGTTAATGGTAGTGCTGGTGGTTAGCTGTAGTGGTAGTTGTGGTGCTAGAGGTAGTTGTTGTGGTGGTGGTGGTAATTGCTGTTGGCAATGGTGGTTGGTGTTGGTGATCGCTGTTGGTGTTGGTGGTTGCTTTTGGTGGTGGTGGTAGTGGTGGTGGTGGTGCTTGGTGATGGTGGTGTTGGTGGTGGTGTTAGTGGTGGTGGTTGGTGGTGGTGGTTTTGGTGGCCGGTAGTAGTGGTGGTGGTTGTTGGTACTGGTGGTTCTCTGTAGTGGTGGCAGGAGTGGTGGATTTTGATAGTGGTGATGGTGGTTGTTGATAGTAGGGATGGTGGTTGTTGATAGTAGTGGTGGTGGTTGTTGATAGTAGTGGTGGTGGTTGTTGATAGTAGTGATAGTTGTTGTTGATAGTAGTGATGGTGGTTGTTGATAGCAGTGATAGTGGTTGTTGATAGCGGTGTTGGTGGGTGGTTGCTGCTGCTGGTTGTGATGGGGGGGGGTAAAAGAACGATGTACATGAGGCTGAAAAATGTGTACATGGATAGAAAGACGTACACAGAAGTGTGCACAGCCACACACACACACACACACACTCTACGTACATACCAACACAGTGGTACACACACACACACACACCGTGCACAGCGGGGGTGATTTACTCTCCCCACACATATCCCCACCTCCCTAAACATCTCCCCATCTCCCCAGACATCTCCGAAGCTTATCCCCGCATTCCCAAACACCTCTCCACATTCCCAAACACCTCCCCACATTCCCAATAATCTCTTCAGCTCCCCAGACATGTTTCCACCACCCCATATATCTCCCCACTTCCCCAAACATCTCACCTTCCCAGACATTTTTGCTCCTCAAGCATTTTCCCAGACATCTCCCCACCATCTCAGACATCTCCCCACCACCCCAGACATCTCCCCACCACCCCAGACATCTCCCCACCACCCCAGACTTCTCCTCACTTCCCAAAACTCGCCACAGTTTAATTACAAGAACTGTGGTGGCAATGGAAGAAACGTCTGGGGGTTGAGATGGTTCTCCTCGACCCCAGCCACAACAAAACTCTCCTTAATCTGCGAGTGTTCTCTCCTTCAAGACCGGGAGGTGCTCCTTGTACCACCTCCTCCTTCTTGTAGCGACCTCAAGGACTACCTTCTCGTAGTAGGCGCATATGACTACAGCCTGCCGCATCCGGCTGCATCCGGCCGCATCCGGCTGCATCCGGCCACATCCGGCTACATCCGGCCACATCCGGCTGCATCCGACTGTATCCGGCCACATCTGGCTGCATCCGGCCACATCCGGATATATCCGCACGGTGTTTTAGCCACAGCCAATCCAGGTTAATTTAAGCAAGTTACACACAGCATTTCTCCCCCGTTCCCCCGGCAGTAACAGTCTGGTTGATCAGACCCTGACCCACTGCGAGGCCGCGGGTGCGCGGGGGCGTTGACCCCCCGCAGGATAACCTGCAATTAGACCTCCAGGTAGACGAGATAACAAGAAAGGATAGATGGAGATAGAAGGAAACAAGGAAGGATAGATAGAGATAGAAAGAAACAAGGAAGGACACATGGAGATAGAAGGAAACAAGGAAGGATAGATGGAGATAGAAGGAAACAAGGAAGGATAGATGGAGATAGAAGGAAACAAGGAAAAATAGATGGAGATAGAAGGGCAGAAGGACAGTTGCATCTCTGTCCATTTACCTAACATTTCGACGGAAATTCTCCCATTATTATTAAACATTCACACCTAACCTAACCTAACCTACCCTAACCTAACCCAACCCTAACCCTAACCTAACCTAGCCTAACCTAACCTAACTTAACTTACCTACCCTAACCTAACCCAACCCTAACCCTAACCTACCCTAACCTAACATTAGCCTAACCTACTCTAACCTAACCTAACTTAACCCAACCTAACCTAACCTAACATTAGCCTAACCTACTCTAACCTAACCTAACTTAACCCAACCTAACCTAACCTAACCCTCAACCAATTAAAGCCTAGCTTAACTAACTAACGACCCAGTTAAAAGCTAAACTACACAAGCGACATCAACTGGGAGCGACCAGTATTACCGCTATTACCACTACCATCTCTAATATTAACGTAATATCCAGGTGCCGCTATACCAAGTGATGATTCATCACATCTTAGATTCATCACAGCATCGCAGACATCTTTGGTGTGGCCGAACAAATCCGGATTAATTTCTCGTAGGCGAATACAAAAGGTAAACAAATCCCAACTGCGTTCTCGTAGCCGAGGATGAATAATCCGGAGCGCAGGAAGAAATAAAAACAAAAAGAAATCAGCATTATGTACGCGTAATTAGGAACGGTGGGCGAGGTAGGGGCGGCGGGGAGAGAGATATATAGTGGGAAGGGATGTGGAGGGGTGTTGGGGAGAGATATAGTTCGGAGGGGTGGTGGGGAGATATATTGTAGGAGGGGTGGGGGAGGAGGTATAAAAAACATACTGAGGTTGGCACAAAGTATTTTACCATTAAGACTGGTAAAGTTAGTCACAAGTGGCCTCTCTCTCTCTCTCTCTCTCTCTCTCTCTCTCTCTCTCTTTCTTGTAAAACCGTGTTAAAGAGAGAGAGAGAAAGGAAAGGGAAAAGATGGAAGAGAAATCCTTTCCACAGGCTGTGATAATTAACGTTTCCCTGAGTATGGTGTTCTTTACCGACTCCTTCACTTTTCTTCAATCTCCTTCCTTCTCCTTTCCTCTCCTATACTCTCCTTCCCTCTCTTTCCATCTCCTTTACTCTCCTTCACTCTCTTTCTCTCTCCTTCACTCTCTTTCTCTCTCCTTCACTCTCTTTCCCTCTCCTTTACTCTCTTCCTCTCTCCTTTACTCTAATTCAATCTCTTTCCCTCTCCTTTACTCTAATTCACTCTCTTTCCCTCTCCTTCACTATTTATACGAACAATCGAAGAAGAAGAAAGGAGAGAGACACTCTTATTATTACCACAGCGACCACCCTCACTGTTGGAAGGGAGAGGTAGGGAGAGGTAGATGAGAAGGGAGGGTGAAGGATGAAGGTGGGAAGAGGATGAATAGGACGGGACAAAGACGAGCGAGAAGGGAGATGGATGAATAGGGCAGGGGGGACTAAGACGAGAGGAAAAGGAGGATAAGAAGGAACTTGGATAAAAAGGCAGGAGAAAAGAAGTTAAGAAGAGTGAAGAGAAGAAGGTAGTGGAGTCTGATGGAAAGTAGAGAATAAGAGGGAGAGGCAACAAGAAGTTGAAAAAGTAAGTCAGCTTATATAGGCCTCGGATATATTTATGAACCTTTAATGTAGTAATTATGTGAATTCTATATCCCGTAAGTTCTTATATATATATATATATATATATATATATATATATATATATATATATATATATATATATATATATATATATATATATATATATATATATATATATATATATATATATATATATATATATATATATATATATATATATATATATATATATATATATATATATATATATATATATATATATATATATAATACCTGGAGAATGATTTCTTGTCAATATTCATGTACCTATTACTGTGATGTGGTCCTGTCTTTAATGTTAATGTAAATAACTCTGTTTATCTTATTCCTAGTGTATCACTTTGCATTGTAAATGATTTTCACACAGTTGAGTTAACTTGCCTCTTTTAACTTTTAAGGTTTAAATAATAAAATATTATAAGGAAATGAGTCACTTTTTCTGACCTTCTTTGGGTTATCCTAGGTAAGTTACATATGTATGATAACTGCACTTATGTGTACCTGTGCCTAAATAAAGTTACTGACTGACTTACACTTAAACATACACATACATAAGTCATCCCATGAAGCAGTTTCGTTCTCTGTTATTACTGCCTCCTGTCTCTGTCTCTCGTTTTCTATACAAACTTTGTTTCTCATCATCATAAACTAGCACAATTTAAATAAGTAAAAAAGTAAGTTTATTCAGGTATACACAAATACAGTTACATAGATTATCATACATATCAGCATAGTGTAGAGAACCCATGATAACCCTAAAAGTCAGACAGAGTGACTTATTTCGATTGGGGTCCATTTAATACCTTATTATTATATTATAAAGGAGATACCTGGAGTTTACCTGGAGAGAGTTCCGGGGTCAACGCCCCCGCGGCCCGGTCTGTGACCAGGACTCATGGTGGTATTAAAAGGACCCCAATGGAAATATCTTATTATTATACTATAAAGGAGATATACTAGGAATAAGGTAAAATGAGTTAATTATATTTACCTGTGTGTTAGCTAAAAAAAGTAAAAAAATAATTCTCATCCCTCTCTGCCGCTACATTCATTAGGTACCTTTTGGCTCTCTTCTTGCACTGGCTCATGCCATGACTGGCTTTGACATGTGCAGGCAGTCTGTTCCATTCCTTTATTGCTGTACAATAAAAGGTGTTTGAAGCCTGGCCACTGACTGTGGCTACTACAAAGTTGTGCTCTCTCCCCTTAGTACAATGATTGCTTATGTTCCCAGCCTTGACAAAATTGGCAGCAAGATATTCTGTACACTGTTTGTTAATAATTTTATAAACTTGATTTAACTTCAGTTGTTTTAAACCATACCACGGGTGGGGTTTGAACCCGCGGTCACAGAGTGTCAAAACTCCAGACTGTCGCTTAAGCCACTGGGCCAGCTAGCTTCAATGCGATTCATCCAACTAGGTATATTTCTACACCATAGGAAGGTTAGCATAGGCACCACGGGTTCGAACCCCACCCGTGGTATGGTTTGTTTGCAATCGTGTCATTACGATTTCGTGAGTTCAGTTGTTTTACTCTGTCTTCGTTATTCAGTATATCTAATTGTTGTAATTCATCCTGACCTACGTTCTCTTGGACCCAGGTCCAGGATGAATCTAACCATTTTGTTCTGGGTAATTTGTAGTCTATCTTTCAGTGTTTTGTTTTTTTGTCAAGGCAGAGACCATGAAGAGCAAGCATATTCAATATGACATTGTATAAGGGCTTGATATAGGGTCCTGCGAGCCTCAGTAGGTAGACACTGTGCTTGAGTTGAGAAACTTCAGTCTGGTATTCGCTTTCTTTAGTACGCTGTTCCTTATCAATTCTCCTGACATGCATAGGTCAAAGGGCATTCTCAGATATTTTACTGAGGAAACTGAAGTAATGGGTTCCCCATTATACCGGACATTAAAATTATTTACCCTTCTCAGTTTATGATTCGTGCCAAAGAGTATGGCTTCTGTTTTCCCTAGGTGTAACGATAGTTTGTTGTCTACTAACCATTTTCTGCAGGACTCCAGTTCCAGTGTTATTACATTAGCTATATCTTGTGGGTCTTTACCTGATACTAACAGAGCACTGTCATCTGCATACAGTGGGAGTTTGCATTTGACACTGATGAGCATGTCGTTTACATAACACAGGAATAATAAAGGACCCACAATACTACCTTGGGGAACTCCACATGCTATCGGCAGGGGTTCTGATTCTGTTTTGTTGATTTTGACAATTTGTGTCCTGTTGCTAAGATAGGACTTAAACCAGTTTACGGAACCTATGCCGATAGCTTGAAGTTTCTTACATAATACATTGTGCTTGACAGTATCGAAGGCCTTTTGCAAGTCTAAGGTTACCATTCTTATGAGGTTCCCTATCAACATTTCAGTTCTCATGTAATCCATCAGATTAATTAGGGAGGTGTCGGTTGAGTAAGATCTCCTAAAGCCTGATTATTAACTATGAAGAATGTTGTTGTCATTAAGATACTTAACTACTGGACAGTACTTTCTGGGGTTATTCTTGTACTCTTCGATTTTTGAGCAATATTGCCTTACCTTTGCTCCTTTTATAAGCCTCTGCACTCTGTTCCTCACCCTTTGGAATTCATTTAACGCTGCAATATCCTGTTTGTTTGCCTTAAAGCTTTTTAGCAACTGGTTTCTGAATTTCATATTATCTAATATCTCAGTAGTCATCCAGGGTTCAGTTCTTCGTTTAATCCTAACCTCTTTAACTGGTGCAATATTATCAAGGATGGCAGTGAACATTGTTTTGAATTTTTCCCAGGCATCATTTACGTCCGTGCAACTTGTTATCACTGACCAGTCACAATTGTGTAGCATATTTACCAGTGTTTCTTTACTGTAGTTTCTAGTTGACCTAATTTTTATTGTCCTGCGTAGGCCTATCCGTTCCCTAATGTTTTTCCTGGTGCAGAAAATGATGAAATGATCACTAAGACCTGTGGTAATGACGCCTGACTGACTAATGTTCTCAGAGCGGTTGCAAAGTATGTGGTCAATTAGGGTGGCTGAGAACTGTGATCCGGGTTGGTGTATTAATTAGTTGAGTGTAACTATTTAAACCTAGAATTTGCTTATACAGTGGAACCTCGGTATTCGAACTAAATTCGTTCCAGAAGGCTGTTCGAGTGCCGATCTGTTTGAGTACGGAACGAATTTTTCCCATAAGAAATAATGTAAATTAGATTAATCTGTTTCAGACCCCCAAAAATACATTTACTGCGACTATGCGGTGTATTTTCGTATGGTATTTATGATTGTATTTTCGTTTTCTTGGTCTCATTTGATAGAATGAAAGATATATTACAGAAATAGAGGTGATTTTGAATGGTTTACAGAATAAAAGTACCTTGAAATTGAGCTCAACGTAGCGGAAATGTTCGATTTTTGCTGATGTTCAAGAGTAAACAAATCACATCACGCGTCCAATACACGTCAACTGGTGCGTCTAATATGCTCACACAAATGCGCTGATATTATTTATAACATTTTTTTCAATAATGCAGTAGTCTGCATAACAGTTAATCTTCTATTTTTTTGTGTGAATAAAAATTCAAAATGGAAAGCAAACATAATATAAGAGGGGCCCGAAGTGGAAGGAGCTATAGGAGAGAGAGGGAGGGGCCAGCAGAAGGAGCATTCAGTATCTGATGAGTCGTCTTGATAGCCGAATACTAGCAGTGGCGCGAATACAATGTTGTGTAATTACAATAAAGACGCCGAAATTAATAAAAGGCATATTATGTGGAGAGGTGGAGGCGGTGTTTACATCAGGGCAAACACACTCTAACCATTTCTCTTTTTGGTTGATTGTTATCACTAATCTTCTTAGGCCCCATGGTGACTTATTTATACAAATAAAAAAAAAATGCGAAGAAACACGAAATAGTTTACAGTGAAGGTCAGCGGAGTTTTTGACTGAACGACAACTGCGGGGAGACTGACGCACATGTTCTGGCAGGTCGTGTTTGTTTGGTCGAGTGCCGAGCAAACGGTCGACTACCGAGCGATTTTTTTTACCGTACAAAGCGTTCGAGTACCGAATTGTTCGAGTATGGAGCTGTTCGAGTACCAAGGTTCCACTGTACCTTTTACATAGCCCGTAATTTTGCTGTTGAAACAGATATTGAGGTCTCCCAGTTTTACTGTCTCACAAGTGTTATCAAGTCCGGACAAGACTCGAAAAGTCTTCTAAGAACTGGTGATGGATGGGAGGGCGGTAACTAGTTCCTACTAAGATGGGTCTTGTCTTGGGAAGCAACACTTCAAACCATAGAATCTCCAGTTTATTGTCATTTAAATCAGGTCTTGGGTTGTAGGCTAAATCATTTCTTATGTAGGTACGTACATACCCCACCACCTTTTCTATTCCTATCTAAGCGTTTTATAGTGTAACCTTCTATTTTGACCTCGTCGTCAGTCACCGTATCATCCAACCAGGATTCAGAGATGGATATAACTGCCGCTCTAGTTATGTTAGCTAGAATCCTAATCTCTGCCAATTTTGGAAGAAGTGATCTTGCGTTGACATGAATAAAGTGAAGGCCTGGTTTCGTAAAACAATCATAATCATCAATATATGGTAAGGGGCCATTTGTATAAAAATTAGGTAAATCAATGTCATCACTACTGAAGGGTAACTGTGCCAAAGTGCATTTGTTACAAACAAAATGAAATCTGGCACCATTACCATAATCGAACACATCCATTATGCACCCACCCCTTACACATTTTACATAAGGTATATTTACTGTTCTTCTATCGTACCTTAGTACAGTGTATACATAGGTCTGGTGTTGTTTGAGATAATAAGAATGGTTCTATGGTCTCGCATTGCCCTATGTATGCATTACATACAGAGATAAGGTTACCATTCCTAGCTACTAGACCGTCATTATCACCATCACTTACCTGTCTGTCTTGCACCTGTACCACAGTTTGAGGTCCTCGATTAGTTTAGATATCGCCACTTAACAGCGCCACTATAAGAGCTGTGCGCCACTTGTTTTTGTTTGGGTATGCAGTGTTGCCATACCTTGCTGCTATAGTGACAGTTACGTTTCTGGCAGGATGGCAACTGTTGGGCTTTCACTGTCCAGGGTGCTAGTACCCCATTCGCCTTTTCCAGTCCCCATGACTGATTTCCTTCTTCAGCGAAATCCAGGAGAAAGATAAATATAATTATGGCAGCCTGTACCCCTCTAACGCCAGATATTTATTAACAGTAAAAATATTATAAATAATTTGCATTTCAAGCCATTGCACAGAAACAGACGCAGCAGACGAGGCGAAATTCATAACACGTAAACTACCACAATATATGACAACGACAACAATAACAACAACAACGCGGGATATATATACTCTATGAGGTATGCAAAATAACCACGGGAGGAGTTGAATAATAATAATAATAATAATAATAATAATAATAATAATAATAATAATAATAATAATAATAATAATAATAATAATAATCTGTATTTCTACAAGTACATGTACAAGGTATACAGGCCTAGCTGACATCAATGACATACTGCTATATAGAAAGCCTTTTGTTATGCTGAACATTTCGGGCAAATTAGGTCAGTTTTGTCCCAGGATGCGACCCACACCAGTCGACTAACACCCAGGTACCTATTTTACTGATGGGTGAACATAGACAACCGGTGTAAGGAAACACGCCCAATGTTTCAACTCTCGCCGAGAATCGAACCCGGACGCTCACCGTGTGAAGCGAGAGCTTTTGCCCCCAGACCACGGGCCTATCGTGGTGCAATTAACACATCATCAGGAGCTTGCAACGTTGCAGAAAAGAGGTAAAGGTCCAAGCAAATACTATCACAGGAAGTGCCTTTGCAAAGGACCT
>WNWK01006075.1:0-30000 GCA_009830355.1 Cherax destructor | reverse complement strand
AAAGAATGGGGTCCTAAAGAATGGGGGTCCTAAAGAATGTGGGTTCTAAAGAATGGGGTTCTAAAGAATGGGGGTTCTAAAGGATGGGGTCCTAAAGAATGGGGGTCCTAAAGAATGGGGTCCTAAAGAATGGGGTCCTAAAGAATGGGGGTCCTAAAGAATGGGGGTCCTAAAGAATGGGGGTCCTAAAGAATGGGGGTCCTAAAGAATGTGGGTCCTAAAGAATGAGGGTCCTAAAGAATGGGGTCCTAAAGAATGGGGGTCCTAAAGAATGTGGGTTCTAAAGAATGGGGGTTCTAAAGAATGGGGGTTCTAAAGAATGGGGGTCCTAAAGAATGGGGGTCCTAAAGAATGGGGGTCCTAAAGAATGGGGGTCCTAAACGATGGGTGTTCTAAGGAATGGGGTCCCTAAAGAATGGAGGTCCTAAGGAATGGGGGCCCCTAAAGAATGGGAGTCCTAAAGAATGGTCCTAAAAAATGGGGACCTAAAGAATGGGGGTCCTAAAGAATGGGGGTCCTAAAGAATGGGGGTCCTAAAGAATGGGGGTCCTAAAGAAGGGGGTCCCCAGAAGGGAATTACCAGAAGGGGGACCCCCTCCTAAGAAAGGAGGGGGTCCCCAAAAAGGTCCCAAAAGGGGTCCAAAGAAAGGGGTCCCCACCACGACCCCTTCCCCACCACGACCTTATCCTCATCATGAACCCTTCCTCACCACGATCCCTTCCCCGCCACGACCGCTTCCCCACCACGACCCCTTCCCCAACACGACCCCTTCCCCACCACGACCCCTTCTCTACTACTACCCTTTCCCCACCACGACCCCTTCCCCACCACGACCCCTTCCCTACTACGACCCCTTCCCTACTACGACCCCTTCCCTACTACGACCCCTTCCCTACTACGACCCCTTCCCTACTACGACCGTTTTCCTACTACGTTCGCTTCCACTTCCCCACTCCCCTCCTTGCCCCTCCCCCACACGCAGCAGACTGTACACAGCTTAAAGAATAGGCACGATAGGGCCCACGAGCCCAGCTGTGTGTGAACACAGACACGCCCAGTCACGAAGCTGCTCCAGGAGCTACAACACTATCCTACCAGTAAATAGATAAATACATATCTATTTTATAGATGGAGTGTTGGTGTTGGCAAGAGGTGTGGGGTTAAAAGATAAAGAATCTAACACAAAGTGGGAGTTGTCACAGTTGCTCTTTGCTGATGACTCTGTGTTTTTGGGAGATTCTGAAGAGAAGTTGCAGAGGTTGGTGGATGAGTTTGGTAGGGTGTGTAAAAGAAGGAAATTAAAAGTGAATATAGGAAAGAGTAAGGTGATGAGGATAACATAAAAATTAGATAACGGAAGATTGGATATCAGATTGGTGGGAGAGAGTATGGAGGAGGTGAATGTGTTCAGATATATGGGAGTGGATGTGTCAGCAGATGGGTATATGAAGGATGAGGTGAATCAGAATTAACGAGGGGAAAAAGATGAGTGGTGCACTGAGGAGCTTGTGGAGACAGAATTTTATCCATGAAAGCAAAGAGGGGAATGTATGAGAGTATAGTTATACCAACACTCTTGTATGGGTGTGAGACATGGGTTGTGAATGTTGCAACAAAGAGAAGGCTGGAGGCAGTGGAGATGTCGTGTCTGAGGTCAATGTGTGGTGTGAATATAATGCAGAGAATCCGTAGTTTGGAGATTAGGAGGAGGTGTGGGATTACCAAAACTATTATCCAGAGAGCTGAGGAGGGGTTATTGAGATGGTTTGGACATATAGAGAGGCTGGAACAAAACAGAATGACTTCGAGAGTGTATAAATCTGTAGTGGAAGGAAGGCGGGGTAGGGGTCGGCCTAGGAAAAGTTGAAGGGAGGGGGGTAAAGGAGGTTTTGTGTGCGAGGGGCTTGGACTTCCAGCAAGCATGCGTGTGCGTATTTGATAGGAGTGAATGGAGACAAATGGTTTTTAATACTTGACGTGCTGTTGGAGTGTGAGCAAAGTAACATTTATGAAAGGATTCAGGGAAACCGGCAGGCCGGACTTGAGTCCTGGAGATGGGAAGTACAGTGCCGGCACTCTGAAGGAGGGGTGTTAATGTTGCAGTTTTATAACTGTAGTGTAAAGCACCTCTCTGGCAAGACAGTGATGGAGTGAATGATGATGAAAGTTTTTATTTTTCGGGCCACCCTGCCTTGGTGGGAATCGGCCGATGTGTTAATAAAAAATAAATATATATATATATATATATATATATATATATATATATATATATATATATATATATATATATATATATATATATATATATATATATATATATTAGTAGAGAGAAGAGAGAAGAGAGAGAGAGAGAGAGAGAGAGAAGAGAGAGAGAGAGAGAGAGACTCGAACCCCCATAATCTCACACAGACGAGTACATTGTTTCAGGGTCCAGGAGCGGAGACTCGACCCCCACAGGGTTAAAAGAGGTGAGTGCACACAAATAGCACAAGACCAGAGGCAGGTCCCGGAGTAACGAGAGTAACAAGGTGGTAACGATCGTTAGTGAAGGCTCGTTAGTGCAGCCTCCAGGCAAAACATGCGGCAGTGTGCCAGAGTGATGGCCACGGCGCATCAACTGCAGTGTTTGGCAGTGTTTGCAGTGTTTTGCAGTGTTTGACTGTGTTTGCAGTGTTTTGCAGTGTTTGACTGTGTTTGCAGTGTTTTGCAGTTTGACTGTGTTTGGCAGTGTTTGACTGTGTTTAATAGTGTTTGCTAATGTTTTGCAGTGTTTTGCAGTGTTTGGCAGTGTCTGTGTTTGGTAGCGCTTTGCAGTGTTTGGCAATGTTGTGCAGTGCTTGGCAATGTTTTGTAGTGTTTGATTGTGTTTGGAAGTGTTTAGCAGTCTTTGGCAGTCTTTGGCAGTGTCTGGCAGTGTTTACCAATGTTTAGTCAGAACAGAGAGGAGGAGAATGAGAAAGGTGGAGACCAAGCCTGAGGGTCACTGGTGTGGTGTTCGGGGCTTGGAAGAAACATGGCTTGTAAACCAGGCTACCTAGCATTATGAGGCCTCTGTAGCTCAGTGATCTAAGGCGTCACGCAGGAAACGCGGGTTCGAATCCTGCTGACCATGATATATATATATATATATATATATATATATATATATATATATATATATATATATATATATATATATATATATATATATAAGTCGCGCCGAATAGGTAAAACTGGTCAGTTAGCAAGAACTCATTTAAAATTAAGTCCTTTCTAAAATTTTCTCTTATACATTTAATGACATTTTTTTTCATTTATGTTATTATAAAAATTAATAATTTTGTACCAAAATAACCTTAGGAAACTTACCTAACCTTATTATAACAAGCGCAATTTAATTAAGTCTAATCCAACTAAATATGTTTATATAAGTCAACAATAATTTAATAATAAATAAACACAATGAAATATATTTTTTTCGTTAGATTCAGAATGATTTTTGCGAAATTATTTCAAACACAAATTTTCGCTTGCCCTATTCGGCAAGAAGTGCGTTGCTATTTAAGCCAAAATCGAAAGTTTTATTTATTCAGCACGACACACACACACACACACACACACACACACACACACACACACATGGTACGTGCTGAGGTATCACAGTGGGGTGACGTGCGGGGTCCCACAGGGGTCAGTCCTAGAACCAGTGCTATTCTTGGTATATGTGAATGACATGACGGAAGGGATAGACTCAGAAGTGTTCCTGTTCGCAGATGATGTGAAGTTAATGAGAAGAATTAAATCAGATGAGGATCAGGCAGGACTTCAAAGAGACCTGGACATGCTGGACACCTGGTCCAGCAACTGGCTTCTCGAATTTAACCCTGCCAAATGCAAAGTCATGAAGATCGGGGACGGGCAAAGAAGACCGCAGACAGAGTATAGGCTAGGTGGCCAAAGACTGCAAACCTCGCTCAAGGAGAAAGATCTTGGGGTGAGTATAACACCGAGCACGTCTCCGGAAGCACACATCAACCAGATAACTGGTGCAGCATATGAGCGCCTGGCAAACCAGGCATATATGCAAAAAAATCAAGGGGAGTTGAATGATACCTCTAGCCCTTTCGTGTTGCAACACATCATCAGGAGCTTGCAGAAAAGATTAGGAAATCCAAGTAAATACGTGTGTATTAATTACACACACTATTATCATTTATCATCCCCTTCCTTCCTTCCCCCATTCTCAGCAGATTACATTTGCGGAGTGGGGGGAGGAGGAGGAGGAGACAGGGAAAGAGAGAGAGAGGTGGGGAGAGGAAAAGAGAGAGAGAGGTGGGGAGAGAGAAAGAGAGAGGTGGGGAGAGGGAAAGAGAGAGAGAGGTGGGGAGGGAAGGAGAGAGGTGGGAGAGGGAAAGAGAGAGAGAGGTGGGGAGAGGGAAAGAGAGAGGTGGGGAGAGGGAAAGAGAGGTGGGTAGAGGGAAAGAGAGAGAGAGAGAGATGGGGAGAGGGAAAGAGAGAGAGAGAGAGATGGGGAGAGGGAAAAGAGAGAGAGAGATGGGGAGAGGGAAAGAGAGAGAGAGAGAGGGAGAGGGGAAAGGAGAGGAGAGAGATGGGAGAGGAGAGAGTGGAGAGGGAAGAAGTTTTTTCAAGGCGTTGCGGGGGGTGGGGGATTGATCCACGGAATTCAGAAGAGTCTTAACCCCCGTCTCTGGGGAAACCCCCGACCCCATTTCCGCCTCCCCCTTCCCCTCCCCTCCTGTTAATCACCCCTGATAACCACCACCAAGACTTTTTATTCAGGGAGGGGAGGGGAGGGGGAAAGGGGGCTATGACCTCGATGAAAAAAATAAAAGTAAAAAATATTTTTTTTGAGAAGTGTTGAAACTTAGTTTGAGCGACGGTGTCGGCACTTTTCGAGCATTGCTGATGAGCCTACTACGGCACTTTTCGAGCATTGCTGATAAGCCTACTACGGCACTTTTCGAGCATTGCTGATGAGCCTACTACGGCACTTTTCAAGTATTGCTGATGAGCCTACTACGGCACTTTTCGAGCATTGCTGATGAGCATGAGCCTACTACGGCACTTTTCGAGCATTGCTGATGATCCTACTACGGCACTTTTCGAACATTACTGATGAGCCTACTACGGCACTTTTCGAACATTACTGATGAGCCTACTACGGCACTTTTCGAGCATTGCTGATGCGCCTACCACGGCACTTTTCGAGCATTGCTGATGAGCCTACCACGGCACTTTTCGAGCATTGCTGATGAGCCTACTACGGCACTTTTCGAGCATTGCTGATGAGCCTACCACGGCACTTTTCGAGCATTGCTGATGAGCCTACTACGGTACTTTTCGAGCATTGCTGATGAGCCTACTACGGCACTTTTCAAGCATTGCTGATGCGCCTACCACGGCACTTTTCGAGCATTGCTGATGAGCCTACCACGGCACTTTTCGAGCATTGCTGATGAGCCTACTACGGCACTTTTCGATCATTGCTGATGAGCCTACCACGGCACTTTTCGAGCATTGCTGATGAGCCTACTACGGCACTTTTCGAGCATTGCTGATGAGCCTACCACGGCACTTTTCGAGCATTGCTGATGAGCCTACCACGGCACTTTTCGAGCATTGCTGATGCGCCTACCACGGCACTTTTCGAACATTGCTGATGAGCCTACCACGGCACTTTTCGAGCATTGCTGATGAGCCTACCACGGCACTTTTCGAACATTGCTGATGAGCCTACTACGGCACTTTTCGAGCATTGCTGATGAGCCTACAACGGCACTTTTCGAGCATTGCTGATGAGCCTACTACAGCACTTTTCGAGCATTGCTGATGAGCCTACCACGGCACTTTTCGAGCATTGCTGATGAGCCTACTACGGCACTTTTCGAACATTACTGATGAGCCTACTACGGCACTTTTCGAGCATTGCTGATGCGCCTACCACGGCACTTTTCGAGCATTGCTGATGAGCCTACTACGGCACTTTTCGAACATTGCTGATCAACTTCCAACGATTCCAACAGAAACGTCAAAAACTGCCAAAGGTAGAAATAGATTCAACACCAACTTTTGCTATTAATATTACCAGGCTAGCATCATGGGTCCCCGAAACTAGCAACATGGGTCCCCGAAACTAGCAACATGGGTCCCCGAAACTAGCAACATGGGTCTTAACTAGCAACATGGATCCCCAAGCTAGCAACATGAGAGTCCCCTACAACTAGCAACATGGGTCCCCCAAACTAGCAACATGGGTCCCCGAAATTAGCAACTTGGGTCCCCGAAACTAGCCAAATGGGTCTTAACTAGCAACATGGATCCCCAAGCTAGCAACATGAGTCCCCTACAACTAGCAACATGGGTCCCCCAAACTGGCAACATGGGTCCCGGAAACTAGCAACATGGGTCCCCGAAACTAGCAACATGGGTCCTAACTAGCAACATGGGTCCCCAAGCTAGCAACATGGGTCCCCTACAACTAGCAACATGGGTCCCCCACAACCAGCAACATGGGTCCCCCAAACTAGCAACATGGGTCCCCCACATCTAGCAACATGGATCCCCTACAACTAGCAACATGGATCCCCCACATCTAGAAACATTGGTCCCCCACAACTAGCAACATGGGTCCCCCACATTTAGAAACATGGATCCCCCACAACTAATAACATGGGTCCCCCACATCTAGCAACATGGGTCCCCCACAACTAGCAACATGGGTCCCCCACAACTAGCAACGGGAAAGGACTGTCTCTGGTTTGCAGAAAAAATATACCCCACTTCCCAAGACTATCCTCCCAGCTTATAAACCTTATCTTCAACACCAGGATCTTTGAACCTTCTCTCTCTCTCTCTCTCTCTCTCTCTCTCTCTCTCTCTCTCTCTCTCTCTCTCTCTCTCTCTCTCTCTCTCTCTCTCTCTCTCTTCCCTACGATTATTACTATTTTCCCTGTGTGCAATAAACCCTTATGGGTCGTACGGCGCCCAGGGAATGATATTCAGTGGTTTTATCTGGGTGTCTTGGTTCCACGGTGGTGCTGCGTACTCGAGTATTGTTCTCTCTTTCTCTTGTTAGCTTCTGTTGCATGAGACTGTGTGTGTGTGTGTGTGTGTGTGTGTGTGTGTGTGTGTGTGTGTGTGTGTGTGTGTGTGTGTGTGTGTGCAGTCATGGATTTATGCAAAGGTTCAACGAGGTTCGAAAAACCGGAGAGACGTTGAACCTAAGGAAGGGGTGGGGAGGATGGGGAAGGGGTGGGGAGGATAGGGAAGGGGTGGGGAGGATGGGGAAGGGGTGTGGGAAAAACGGAGAAGGTAGGGGAAAGGAGCTCCCTTTTTTTTTTCTATATATCAGAATTGGACACATCAGCAGCGTGCTGCTACGTTGTTGTATATGTTAGTTACGTAGTGGGAACAAAAGCTTTGTTTCCCTGTCATTAAATGGAGGGAAAGGTGAGGGAAGGACAGGGAGGGCGGAAAGAATGGAGAAGGGGAGGGGAAGGATGGGAGGGGAGGATAGTGTGAAAGGAAATCAGGAAAAGAGGGAAGCAATTTCATCATTTTTTCCCCTCTTTTGGTTCGTAAATTACCTTCATTCTCACCGTGAGGCCACAATGTTATGGGTGGTAATTAAATGGTCAGTCAGACTTATAAATGGTCCAAGACGGACCGAAACGTTGTACTAAATTTCTCTCTCCCACGTGAGGGTTATCTGTGTATTGTTCCAGTCACGGTATTGTTCCAGTCACGGTATTGTTCCAGTCACGGTATGGGCCTTTTTTGTTCTATGTGTGGTAGTTACACTGTGTGATGACCAGCTCTGTGGTAGTTACACTGTGTGATGACCAGCTCTGTGGTAGTTACACTGTGTGATGACCAGCTCTGTGGTAGTTACACTGTGTGATGACCAGCTCTGTGGTAGTTACACTGTGTGATGACCAGCTCTGTGGTAGTTACACTGTGTGATGACAAGCTCTGTGGTAGTTACACTGTGTGATGACCAGCTCTTGGGTTCAGTGTAGACACTCTGTGTAGATTCCTGCTATCAAGCTGGGTATTCTTTATGTTGTTAGTTACACTTGATGAATTTATGCGTCATTACTTGTTGACCTATCTTCTTGTCAGCATCCGTGACTTCAGGTGAAGACCGCCTTCAGTGTGTGAAGTGTGTGATGAATCTGCGGTAGTTTATACAATGTGGTGTACAGGTGATACCTGTAGTTACTTGTGATGACAAGCTTTGTGTAGTTACACTGTGTGATGACCAGCTCTGTGGTAGTTACAGTGTGTGATGACAAGCTTTGTGGTAGTTACACTGTGTGATGACCAGCTCTGTGGTAGTTACAGTGTGTGATGACCAGCTCTGTGGTAGTTACACTGTGTGATGACAAGCTTTGTGGTAGTTACACTGTGTGATGACAAGCTCTGTGGTAGTTACAGTGTGTGATGACCAGCTCTGTGGTAGTTACACTGTGTGATGACAAGCTTTGTGGTAGTTACACTGTGTGATGACAAGCTTTGTGGTAGTTACACTGTGTGATGACAAGCTTTGTGGTAGTTACACTGTGTGATGACAAGCTCTGTGGTAGTTACAGTGTGTGATGACCAGCTCTGTGGTAGTTACACTGTGTGATGACCAGCTCTGTGGTAGTTACACTGTGTGATGACCAACTCTGTGGTAGTTACACTGTGTGATGACCAACTCTGTGGTAGTTACAGTGTGTGATGACCAGCTCTGTGGTAGTTACACTGTGTGATGACCAACTCTGTGGTAGTTACAGTGTGTGATGACCAGCTCTGTGGTAGTTACACTGTGTGATGACCAGCTCTGTGGTAGTTACACTGTGTGATGACCAGCTTTGTGGTAGTTGCACTGCGTGATAACCTCAAACATCCTTCTCTGGGTCCAGTAGCTACGACATCCTCTTAACTTCCCTGCCATCAGAGACGGAGTTACTATTTTTTATGTTCTTTTTAATATAAGAATTTCGTTGCGTTCATTTTTTCCCCCTATCGTTCTTTCAGCATCCGTGACTTCAGGTGAACGACCGCCCCTTCAGTGTGCTGAAGCAGGTGAAGAATTCTCGCGGTAATGTTTATCATCAATGTTGCCAGTGTACGAGAGGTGGATACCTGTAGTTTCTTCCGGGAGGTCACCGCCCCCGCGGCCTGGTCCCAGACCTGGCCATATCCATTTTGTTATGGTTATGGGTCGACGCATCAGTAGTTGCCAGCGGTGGTTCTGACATAACCCTAACTCCACTAGACTTTGAGAAAGCCATTGGCAACATGCCCATGTACTCAGCCCCAGGACCAGACTCGTGTTCATTAAGAACTGCAAGAAACCCCTTTCGCGTGCCCTAAGTATACTATGGAGAATGAACATAGGCACAGGTGAGATTCCACAGTCACTAAAAACAACGGATATAGCCTCACTCCATAAAGGTGGCAGCAAAGCAATAGCTAAGAATTATTGACCAACAGCTCTAACGTCAGACATCATACAAGTCTTTGAAAGAGTACTAAGAAGCATGATTGCAAACCACTTAGATTCCCAACAACTGCACAATCCAGGGCAACATGGGTTCAGAGCAGGTCGCTCCTGCCTCTCGCAACCACTGGCCCACTATGATATGGTCTTTGAGGCACTGGAACACAAAAGCCTTTGACAAGTACGATCGTGGTGTAATAGCACACAAAATGCTTGCTAAATGAATAACTGGTAAAGTGGACAGATGGATCTTCAACTTTCTAACCAATCGAACACAAAGAGTAGTGGTAAACAGAAGCTGCCATGTGAAGAGCTCTGTTCCACAAGGCACAGTACTAGCCCCCGTCCTGTTTCTCATAATAATATCACACATAGTCAGAGGTGTGAATCATAGCACCGTATCATCCTTTGCAGACGATACTAGGATCTGCATGAGAGTGTCATCCATTGAGGACACGGTAAATCTCATAGAAGATATAAACCAAATTTTCCAATGGGGAACAGAGAACAATATGATGTTCAATGAAGACTAATTCCAACTACTCCGTTATGGAAAACTGGAGAAGGACCTGAGAGTGGTAATGTCTGAGGATCTCACCTTCAAGGATCACAACAGTGTCACTATCACATCAGCGAGGAAAATGATAGGATGGATAATGAGAACGTTCAAAACAAGACATGCCAAGCCAATGATGATCCTTTTTAAATCCCTTGTTCTCTCTAGGCTGGAATACTGCTGTACATTAACATCTCCATTCAAGGCAGACGAAATTGCAGATCTAGAGAATCTACAAAGAACCTTTACTGCACATATAAGTTCCATCAAACACCTTAACTACTGGGAACGCCTGGAAGCACTTGACGTACACTCACTGGAGCGCAGACGAGAGAGATACATCATAATCCACACCAGGAAAGTCCTAGAGAGATTGGTCCATAATCTGCACACAGAAATCACTCCCTACGAAAGCAAAAGACTTGGCAGGCGATGCAACATACCCCCAGTGAAAAGTAGGGGCGTCATTAGTACACTAAGAGAAAACACAATAAGTGTCCGGGGCCCAAGACTGTTCATCAGCCTCCCACCAGCCATAAGGGGAATTGCCAATAGGCCCCTGGTTGTCTTCAAGAGGGAGCTGGACAGATACCTGAAGTCAGTGCCAGATCAGCCGGGCTGTGGTTCGTACGTTGGAGTACGTGCGGCGAGCAGTAACAGCCTCGTTGATCATGCCCTGATCCACCGGAAGGCCTGGTCATGGGCCGTGCCGCGGGGGCGTTGATCCCCGGAATACCCTCCTGGTAGAGACCTCGCTAGATCAGTGACTGAGTTCTCCTAACATGTGGAAGCGTTCATATGTGCTCAGAACCAGCAGTGACCTAGTTCTACTAACATGTGGGAGCGTTCATATGTGCTCAGAACCAGCAGTGACCTAGTTCTACTAACATGTGGGAGCGTTCATATGTGCTCAGAACCAGCAGTGACCTAGTTCTAGTAACATGTGGGAGCGTTCATATGTGCTCAGAACCAGCAGTGACCTAGTTCTACTAACATGTGGGAGCGTTCATATGTGCTCAGAACCAGCAGTGACCTAGTTCTAGTAACATGTGGGAGCGTTCATATGTGCTCAGAACCAGCAGTGACCTAGTTCTACTAACATGTGGGAGCGTTCATATGTGCTCAGAACCAGCAGTGACCTAGTTCTACTAACATGTGGGAGCGTTCATATGTGCTCAGAACCAGCAGTGACCTAGTTCTACTAACATGTGGGAGCATCATGTATATTTCTTTCATGTATGACACACACACACATACACTTCCTGTGTTAACTTACATATTCGTACTACCAAAACAACCAGAAAACCCCACCCTTTCCCCTCCCCTCGCCTAGAAGGCGCTTGAAACAATGACAGATAATAATAATAATAATAATAATAATAATAATAATAATCTTTATTTTTTTTAAAGTACATGTACAAGGTATACAGGCCTAGCTGACATCAATGACATACTACTATATAGAAAGCCACTTGTTATGCAGAGCATTTTGGGCAAATTAGGTCAGTTTTGTCCCAGGATGCGACCCACACCAGTCGACTAACACCCAGGTACCCATTTTACTGATGGGTGAACATGGACAGCAGAAATCTTTAAGAAACACATCGTAATGTTTCCAGCCTTACCGGGGATCGAACCTCGGACCTCAGAGATAGATAGATAGAGAGAGAGAGAGAGAGAGAGAGAGAGAGAGAGAGAGATAGAGAGAGAGAGAGAGAGAGAGAGAGAGAGAGAGAGAGAGAGAGAGAGAGAGAGAGAGAGAGAGAGAGAGAGAGAGAGAGAGAGAGAGATAGAGAGAAGAGGAAGGGAGAAGAGACAGGAAGCCGGGCATTTACACAACAGTGACATCAGAAGATCGTTCAGTGGTATATAATATAACATTTCACACTCTCACAATTACCCCACCACACACAGCCGCAAGCCAACACTGCCTCCCGTCCCCTCCATCCTTTCCTCCCCACCGTTAAAAGCCCTAACTCCTCTTCCCATCTCCCCAACGATAAAAAAGCACCCGCCCCCTACACTTCTCACGCCACTTACAAAATCCCACATCACTTAAATGATACCAGGATTTATATTTATATGTGAGGTCCGGGAACGTATCTGGGGATTTAGTACCGCAGAAAAGAAGGATGGGGAGAGAGGATAGGAGGATGATTCATGGGGAGGAGGATTTATGAGAAGAATTTGCGCGATGGATCATGGGGAGAAGGATTCATGAGATGGATCATGAGGATAAAGATTCATGGGGAGAAAGATTCATGGGAATAAAGATTTATGGGGAGAGAGATTCATAGGGAGAAAGATTCATGGGTAGAAGAGGTCTTCTCATTCAGAGAGAATGTTTGGGACCCATTCGGATTCCACCCCCATTACTAACCAGTCGTTCAACCAGTCAACTAGTTACTGAGTCACTGGATCAGCCATTCAACCAGTCATTCTACCAGTCATACAACATTCAACCAGTCATACAACATTCAACCAGTCATACAACATTCAACCAGTCATTCTACCAGTCATGCAATATTCAACCAGTCATTCTACCAGTCATACAACATTCAACCAGTCATTCTACAAGTCATACAACATTCAACCAGTCATTCTACCAGTCATACAACATTCAACCAGTCATTCTACCACTCATGCAACATTCAACCAGTCATTCTACCAGTCATGCAACATTCAACCAGTCATTCTACCAGTCATACAACATTCAACCAGTCATTCTACAAGTCATACAACATTCAACCAGTCATTCTACCAGTCATACAACATTCAACCAGTCATTCTACCAGTCATGCAACATTCAACCAGTCATTCTACCAGTCATACAACATTCAACCAGTCATTCTACCAGTCATACAACATTCAACCAGTCATTCTACCAGTCATACAACATTCAACCAGTCATTCTACCACTCATGCAACATTCAACCAGTCATTCTACCAGTCATGCAACATTCAACCAGTCATTCTACCAATCATACAACATTCAACCAGTCATTCTATCAATCATACAACATTCAACCAGTCATTCTACCAGTCATGCAACATTCAAACAGTCATTTAGCCAATCAGTCGTTGCAAGTAACGAAATGCGTGGCCACCTTTATTGGGCCACAGTGGCTACTTTATGGTCCACAATGACCACTTTATTGGGGCACAGTGGCAACTTTATGGGGAAACAGTGGCCACTTTATTGGGCCACAGTGGCCCAATAAAGTGGCCACTGTGGCCTTAAAACAAGACACCTTAAACAACAGGGTGGACACTAGCTTCCCCTTTAAGAGGGGAGGGAAGGAGGGGAAACCTTGATGCTGGTGAAGGTTTTTGATTCAATGAATTAAAGATGCCTTCCCCTGCCTTGGATCAACCCTCATAAAATTATACCCCCTCCCCGACGTTGTGTGGGCAGATCAACTAGTCCTTGAGTATAATAATAATAATAATAATAATAATAATAATAATAATAATAATAATAATAATAATAATAATAATAATAATAATAATAATACAAAATACATGGTCGCTGTATCTAGGTAACTTTCACCATGACTTAGTCATTATAAACAGGTGACTTTTAGACAAGGGGGAAAAACATGATTGACCACGAGAGTGGACCAGTAGACAACGAGAGTAGACCAGTGGACCAGTGGACCAGTTTCCAGTACCCACTGCCCTACCAGGAACTCCATAATCTCAAACATCCTCGCAGCGTTGAATTGCAACATCAGTCACTTGTTGCAACACTCCAGACTCCTGATGCTCCTCGTATGCCGACTTTGTCTATAGGCAGACATAGAATTAAATCTCTTCTTGATTTGCATATCAGGAACACTAGCGTACTCAGTGCTAATCCTTGAGGAACCCCACTTGTTACCCTCGTTCGTCATGACCTTTTCTAACACACGCTTTCTTGTGTCTTCTAGAATGTCCACTTATTGAGGAATATAGAGACAGTATCATAACCCACGTGATATGTCAAGATATCTTATTAATAAGAATAAGATACCAGATATATTAAGCAAATTTCCTAAATTGGCTTGTAACATGTAAGTCAACTGTATATATAAATCCAGATGTATTCCTGTTAACCCTTCCGAGGCCTACTGCCTAGGCCTTTTGTGTATCCACATGCTCTTGCGCTACCGTCCACAGGATGGATATGAGGTGCACAATAAACTAGCCACTATCATCCACGGGATGGATATAGTGTACACAATAAATTAGCCACTTTGAAGGCCAAATATAATCCTTGATCCACTCATATCCACAATGTTTCATCCACTGGGTTGGATATTGTCTCAGTGTTTCTTTGTACATGTGTAGGCCAGGTGACATCCAGGGGAGTCCCCCGTAAAGGTGACTACCTCTGCCAGCATCACCTGGACAGGTATATGGGCCAAGGTGAACCACTCAGATGGGGAGAGGGTGGGGGCTGGTCGTGAGAACTGGCGGAGGGAATAAAGAGAGGGGGTTGAGGAGTTTGGTGGTGGAGGAATAATGTGAGGGAGAGAGAGAGGAAGAGAAATAAATTGTAGTGGTATCCAGAGCAAAGAAATATATATATATATATAATATATATATATATATATATATATATATATATATATATATATATATATATATATATATATATATATATGATAGATTGTGGAAGTTATTGTAGAGATATTGTGAAAGGGAGTGTACAATGACTGAAGAGAGAGAGAGAGAGAGAAAGAGAGAGACAGAGACAGAGAGAGACAGAGAGGGGAAAGTTTAAAAAATCCAGCGTCTGTAGTGTTGACCTTGACACCTCCCCTCCCCCCTTGACCTGGATAATGTGTGTGTGTGTGTGTGTGTGTGTGTGTGTGTGTACCTACTAACCTACATTTAACCACAACAAACAATTACAACTTTCTCAGCACAACAAATCCACTCACTGTTTAACTTAGCTAATCTTGTTATCCCGGACGAAAGAAAGAAATAAAAATAATCTGAGCAAACTTTCCTTATTATCTTTATATTATCTCCACCAATAAAGAAACACAGGTGTCTAGTGCTAGGGGTTTAGTGCTAGGTGTCTAGTGCTAGGTGTCTAGTGTTAAGTGTCTAGTGCTAGGTGTCTAGTGCTAGGTGTATAGTGCAAAGTGTCTAGTGCTAGGTGTCTAGTGCTATGAGTCTAGTGCTAGTTGTCTAGTGCTAGGTGAGCCTAACCTATTCTAGCCTAGCCTAACCTAACCTAGCCTAGCCTAGCCTAGTCTAACCTAACTTAGGGTAGCCTAGCCTAGCCTAACTTAGCCTAACCTAGCCTAACGTAACCTAATTCACCCTAACCTAGGTTAACCTAATCCACCCTACCCTAGGCTAACGTAACCTAATTCACCCTAACCTAGGCTAACTTCACCTAATCCACCATAACCCAGGCTAACCTAACTTAATTCACCCTAAGCTAGGCTAACCTAACCTTATTCACCCTAACCTAGATTAATCTAACCTAATCCACCCTAACCTAGGCTAACCTAAGCTAATCCACCCTAACCTAGGCTAACCTACCTAATTCACCCTTAGCTAGGCTAACCTAACGTAATTCACCTTAACCTAGTCCAACCTAACCTATCCTAACCTAAGCTAACCTAACCCACCCTAACCTAGGTTAACGTAACCTATAAAGTAACCACTGTCTCACTGCCGTGTTGATAACCCTCAACACAGTGTTGCCAACACGGCTGCCGGCTCAATAAACCTTTCTCTTCGTTAACCTGACATTACTCTCCTCGTTTAACGAAGCTCGCGAGTAACGAAATTTGAGAATAAACGATGAATGGAAAGATGTCCTTGATGAAAAAACATTGGATAAGCGAGAGTGTCGGATAAGGGAGAGCGTCGGTTAAGCGAGAGCGTCGGATAATTGAGAGCGTCGGATAAGCGAGAGCGTCGGATAAGAGAGATGAATTCGAAAAATAGCTAAAATCTTAATAAATGGGAGAGTCACTGAATACACAGACATCAAAAGGAGCAGAGATGAGTGAGGGAGAGAGGGAGGGAGGGAGGAGGGAGGGTGCAGATAGGTATAGGGGAAGATGAGAGAGAAGAGAAAGAGAGAGAGAGAGAGAGAGAGAGAGAGAGAGAGAGAGAGAGAGAGAGAGAGAGAGAGAGAGAGAGGAGGGGAGGGCAGAAGAGAAAGGAAGAAAAGAGGATTGATGAATCGGGGTATAATGCAGCGAGGAAGGAAAGAAAGGGAAGAGAGAGAGAGGGAGAGAAAGAGAGAATGTAAGAGAATGGAGAGGGAGTACATTACAGAGAGGGAGGGTAGACAACTTAACACCTGCCTTATACAGCTGTAGCAACATACAACATTGTGTCGTACATCGAGTATGTTACATTTTATTTGACGTTCGTCACACAGCCACTGGACATGCCCTCACACGAAAGCCGGCTACTTCAACCAAGGTGACATCACACTTGTCTACCTGACTGAGGGGGCAGACTTCCACAGACACTGGTCGTGAATTGTACGACTTTAGTCTGACCTCATCTTTAATTAACATCGCACATAGTGTATATGTTGGTGAGGGAATACATGGGTGAAGGCATCTACCCCAGCTGTGTTTACCTTGTCCGTGTTGTCCTTATTATACTTGTTGATACAGCTGTAGCAGCATACAACATACATTATCTTACACCTGCTCTATACAGCTGTAGCAGCATTGACCATACAGTGTCTTTCACCTGCTTGATACAGTTGTAGCAGTATACACCATACAGTGTCTTTCACCTGCTTGATACAGCTGTAGCAGCATTCACCATACAGTGTCTTTCACCTGCTTGATACAGCTGTAGCAGCATACAACATACAGTGTCTTACACCTGCTTGATACAGCATACAGCACAACATACAGTGCCTGTAATATCTGTAATTCCCACCATGAGGTCGTTACATTAACACCATCGGACACAGGCAGTGTCCGGATACACTGTACTGGAGTGTTATATAGTTTACTGGAGTGTTATACACTGTACTGGAGTGTTATACACTGTATTGGAGTGTAGACACAGTACTGGAGTGTTATACACTGTACTGGAGTGTAGACACAGTACTGGAGTGTTATACACTGTACTGGAGTATAGACACAGTACTGGAGTGTTATACACTGTACTGGAGTGTAGACACAGTACTGGAGTGTTTACACTGTACTAAAGTGTAGACACAGTACTGGAGTGTTATACACTGTACTGGAGTATAGACACAGTACTGGAGTGTTATACACTGTACTGGAGTGTAGACACAGTACTGGAGTGTTATACACTGTACTGGAGTGTAGACACAGTACTGGAGTGCTATACACTGTACTGGATTGTAGACACAGTACTGGAGTGTTATACACTGTACTGTAGTGTAGACACAGTTGGGTGTTATACTGTCTGAGTGTGACACAGTCTAGTGTACACTGTACTGGAGTGTAGACACAGTACTGGAGTGTTATACACTGTACTGGAGTGTAGACACAGTACTGGAGTGTTATACACTGTACTGGAGTGTAGACACAGTACTGGAGTGTTATACACTGTACTGGAGTGTAGACACAGTACTGGAGTGTTTTCAACACTGGATGCAGCACTCCAGTACAGCACTGATATGTTGGGAGGGCAGCAGAGGTGGGCAGGGGTGAGAAGGGGCATCTGGGGTGGATAGGGGCAGCAGGGGTGGGGAGGGGTAGCAGGGGAGGGCGGGTGTAAGAATAACTTATAAAAACAGTAAGGGGGAGATGAGGGGAGGGGAGTTAAAGGAGCACCCCTCTGATATTCTTCCTATAGTCTCATCTTCTCTGGGTCCTCTCCCCTCATTCCTTCCCTATCTCCTCTCTCTCTCTTTATCTATCTCTCTCTCCCCTCATTCCTCCACTCTCCACATCATTCCTCACCTACCTCCCCACTCCACAGCGCTCGGTCGCTCCTTTAGCTTTCCTTCCTCATTTCCTGCCCCTCCCTCCCTCATCCCCTTCCCAATACTGCCTCCTCTCCCCTCTTCTCCTCTCCCCTCCTCTCCCCTCACCTCCCTGGCTTACTAATGCACCCCCAACACTGCCTCAGTACTGGACAATAAGTCACTTAGTAATGTACCTTACCCACCCACCCCACTTTTTCCCTCCCTCCCCTAAGCAACCCCTCTACCCCTTCCCCCCTTGCTCTTTCCCCCATCCCTGACCTCCCATAGCCCCCCCCATCTCGCAGTCTTTCCCCTCCTTCCTCCCCATCAATCTAATATTCCTCTCTCGTCTTTCCAAGTATATTGTCTCTCTCTCTCTTATTATCGTCTTTCATCACTTTTCTTCTTCATCACGTCTTTCTTCATCACTTCCCTTCTTTATCACTTTTCTTCATCACTTATCTTCTTCCCTCATCACTTCTCTTCATCATCACTTCTCTTCTTCATCACTTCTCTTCTTCATCACTTCTTTTCTTCATCACTTATCTTCTTCATCACTTCTCTTCTTCATCACTTCTCTTCTTCATCACTTCTCTTCTTCATCACTTCTCTTCTTCATCACTTCCCTTCTTTATCACTTTTCTTCATCACTTCTCTTCTTCATCACTTCTCTTCTTCAAGTTCTTCCCATAATTCTCCCACCTTCACCATGTGTAAAAATATTATAAAATAAAATGTAGTCATGTAAGAAGAGAAATAATGGAAGAGGAGGAGAAAGAAGAAGAGGAGGGGAAGGAGAGGAGGAGGAGGAGGAGGAGGAGGAGCCAGGAAGGTCTGTCACTACACATTCCTGTATTATGTCTCGTCATTCCAATATTGTCCAGGCTAGGGTGACCTGCACACACATACACACACACACACACACACACACACACACACACACACACACACACACACTGGTGGCAGAAGCAGCAGCTTCGTGTACAGGTACGACTGGGTCCAAGAACCTCGAGATCTGTAAAATACAAAACACTGATCGATATTGATGAGGCTGGGCCAAGAGCTGTGAGTCAACCCCCTCAGCCACAACTAGGAGAGTTCAACTAGGCCGGGGAAAAAAATGTTAGACAAAACTATAATAGTTGAAGGAGCTAGGATGGGCCCAGGAGCTGGAGGTCAGTCACCACCAGCCTAGTTAAAGTTCACATACAGTGTGTGTGTGTGTGTGTGTGTGTGTGTGTGTGTGTGTGTGTATTCACCTAGTTCTCACCTAGATGTGGTTGCAGGGGTCGAGTCGCAGCTCCTTGCCCCACCTCTTCGCTGGTTGCTACTAGGTCCACTCTCTCTCCCTGCTCTATGAGCTATATTATACCTCTTCTTAAAGCTATGTATGGATCCTGCCTCCACTACATCACTCTCCAGACATATCCACTTCCTGACAACTCTCTGACTGAAGAAATACTTCCTAACATCCCTATGGCTCATCTGAGTCTTCAACATCCAATTGTGACCCCTCGTTGCTGTGTCCCATATCTGGAACATTCTACCCCTATCCACCTCGTCGATTCCTCTCAGTATTTTATATATCGTCACCATGTTCCCTCTATCCATCCTGTCCTCCTGTGGCGTCAGGTTGATTTTCCATAACCTCTCCTCGTAGGACATACCCCTTAGCTCTGGGACTAGTCTTGTTGCAAACCTCTGCACCGTCTGTAACTTCTTGACGTGTTTGACCAGGTGTGGGTTCCATACTGGTGCTGCATACTTTAATATGGGCTGGACATACACGGTGTACAGCCTTGAACTATTCCTTGCTAAGATGTCGAAATGCTATTCTTATGTTTGCCAGGCGCCCATATGCTGCAACAGTCATGATGCTCAGCCCAAGATCCTTTTTCTTGAGTCAGTTTTGAAGCAGCTGACCTCCAAGGCTGTACTCAGCCTTCGGTCTTCTTTGTCCTTCCCAATGCTTCATGACTTTGCACTTGCTGGGGCTAAACTCCAGAAGCCATTTATAGGACCAGGTTTGCAACTTCTCCAGATCTCCTTGCAGGCTTACCTGATCCTCGTTCACTTGTATTCTTCTAATTAGCTTCACATAGTCTGCAAACAGTGACACTTCTGAATCTATCCCTTCTGTCATGTCATTCACATATACCAGAAACAGCACCGGCCCAAGGACTGACCCTTGTGGCACCCCGCTCGTCACAAGCGCCCACTCTGACACCTCGTCACGTATCATCACTCGTTGTTTCATTCCCGTCAGGTATTCTCTGGTGGTGGTGGTGGTAGTGGTGGTAGTAGTGGTGGTAGTGGTGGTAGTGGTGGTGGTGATTGCGGTTGTGGTGTGGTAGTGGTGGTAGTAGTGGTGGTAGTGGAGATGACCTGGCATTGGTAGAGGTGACCTTGGACGGGTAGAGGAGGGTGGAGGTGGGAAATGAGTGGGGGTAGGAAGGGGCTGGGAGTGGAGGGGAAGGATAAGGGACGAAGGAGGGAGGGAGGGGAAGGAAATGGGACGATG
This sequence comes from Cherax destructor, assembly GCA_009830355.1. Lineage (NCBI taxonomy): Eukaryota > Metazoa > Arthropoda > Malacostraca > Decapoda > Parastacidae > Cherax > Cherax destructor. The sequence continues at coordinate 9,523 of WNWK01006075.1, read as the reverse complement.
GAGGGGAAGGGGGAGGGGACTGGAGGGGAAGACAGAGTTTGGAAGAGTAATAATCAACATTCCTAGCACCTCCTACCATCACCAGCGATCAACTCTATATTGCCTCATAGACACCGTGGAACATTGAACACCAGGGAGCACCCAACACCAGGGAGAATGGAACACCAGGGAACACTGAACACCAGAGAGAATGGAACAACAGGGAGAATGGAACACCAGGGAGCACTGAACACCAGGGAGAATGGAACACCAGGGAGTTCTGAACACCAGAGAGCATTTTTAACAGTGATAGAACACTGGTAGTTTACATTAATCACTATTTAAGTATTCTTGACTGGTGGTGAATAGGTTACATGCAGCTTTGATGACCCTCGTGTAGTAGATAGACCTGAAACCTTATTCTCCCCATTAATCAGCATGAAATATACAGAGGGGTTTGTAACTCTCAGTGTAGATACTGTCAGTGTCGTGTACCATGCCTTTCCAAGTGAGGAACGTTTCAAGGAAAAGGTCTCCTTGTTTTTTTTCCAAATTGCAGAAACACTTGACAAGGTCAACGTAATTAGTGTCCCCACTAGTAGATGCAAAACTTAACCCATATCGTAGGCCTAGTTCAAGTTTACAGTAGTATATAGGAAGGCCACTAATGTGTGCTCATATATTCGCTATTATTCCAACCATGAGACAAGAGTAAAAAGGAATGTTTTTCTTACTATGTTTCTGAGAGCTTACCGAGTGTGCAGCCCAGAGTTCCTCGATGAAGAAATTAGGAAAATATCTGGTGTTGCAACGAAACTGCAGAACCCCAAGAATCATCGTTGCTGGCAGCTAGGAAAACTTATCATAGGACAACCTAGGATAACACTTCAGATCAAGTATGTGCTGGTTCTCCCATACAATGAGAATTTATCTGTCCTGAAGTGTGCCATAAAGAGATTTAACATACAAGTAGTTTTTTAAGAATTCACGGACTGTTAAAGCATTTGGGTAAAACATTCTCCTTAACACTGTGTCGGTGGTGTCTGCAGGATGGGTTGCAATGGCTGCAACGTATCTTTCGTGGGACAGATCGACAAACCTCTAGATGTCAGGATATCGCAACACCAACATTCGATAGGAACTGCACAGGAATAAAATGTAATTTTCAACCATATTAGGTTGTGCAAACTGGTCAGAAGGAAGAGTCATGGTTCCTTGTTCTTCTTAGCTGGAACGAAATATTGTAGAATCGGCCGTTATAAAACATGATAAACGTTCATTATATATCAATAGTGGCAGCTTATTCAAACTCGATAACTTTGTAAGTGAAGGCATTGTGCACAGTCTGAAGCAAGATTCCTTCCTGAACTCGTCAGTGTCGTAAATGCAGCTCTACACTGACGAACTGAGAATCATCCAGGTTCCACAGCTTCCACTCAACCTTATGGGTAAACCAGCGTTTGCCCAAGGGTGAAGTGGGCCAGCCCGAGACCCATTTTCTTTGTATGCAATGGAATTTTTCCTACTAATAAATGCCAGATACTTCTGTGATAAGAATATTAAATTCTTTTATAATGACACGATATAAAGTCTGACGGCATGTTAGTGACAGTTATCATGTCACTAATGTTGTGGTCGCTACGTCATTACTAAATATTTAATGTCGATGGGCTGCTATATGCCTCTACTGCTACTGTTTCTAATATCTTGCCTTCATCTTCCTGGTACCTGGCACTGGTCTACCTGATGTCATCTCATTCTAGCTAGAGCCATTCCCTTGAACGAATCTACCTGCACTTCATACTCATTTCTGCAACATTGCAAGCTCCTGATGATGTGTTGACTGCAACATGAAAGGCCTTGAGCTATCATTCAACTCCCCCCCTTGGTCATTTTGTATATATATATATATATATATATATATATATATATATATATATATATATATATATATTTTTTTGTCGTGCCGATTAGGTAAAACTTGCGATTTTGGCTTAAATAGCAACGCTCACCTTGCCATATAAGACAAGTGAAAATTTGTGTATGCAATAATTTCGCCAAAATCATTCTGAACATAACGAAAAAATATATTTCATTGTGTTCGTTTATTATTAAATTAATGTTAACGTATCTAAAATATATTTAGTTGGGTTAGGCTAAATTAAATTGTGCTTGTTGTAATAAGGTTAGGTAGGTTTTCAAAGTTTCTCTTCGTACAAAATTATAAATTTTACATTAACATAAATGAAAAAATATGTCTTTAAACGTATAAGAGAAATTTTTAGAAAGGACTTAATTTTAGATGAGTTCTTGCTAATTGACCAGTTTTACCTAATCGGCACGACATATATATATATATATATATATATATATATATATATATATATATATATATATATATATATATATATATATATATATATATATATATATATATATATATATATATATATATATATATATATATATATATATATATATATATAAACCATGACCTCACTATTGGTTAGCGTGATTACTTGAGCATGAACGTAGAAATTCTTTTAACATTGTCATTGTGAAGTGAATGGTTTGTGAAGGTCCCTGCTGGTGCCGGAAGCTCCCTGGCTGGTGCCAGACACCAATAACAAACGTCACACAATCTTATACAGTCTCTTTCTCTTTACGTATATTATGTAAAAAAAAAAATATTTCAAATGTTACGTATTTACGTTATATCTGTAACTGAAACCTGCGTGAGAGAGAGAGAGAGAGAGAGAGAGAGAGAGAGAGAGAGAGAGAGAGAGAGAGAGAGAGAGAGAGAGAGAGAGAGAGAGAATAGCCCCAGGCACCCTACCTTATCATTAACATTCCTCTGTTAGCAACAACAGGAGTTAACTAGCAGGTTACAGGTGACTCAGGCTTCCTGGTCTCCTGCCACAGGGCCACCTTGCTACAGAGCCACCTAGCACAGGCCCACCTTGCTACAGGACTACCTTGCACAGGACCACCTTGCACAGGGCTACCTTACACAGGGCTACCTTGCACAGGGCCACACAGGGTCACCTTGCACAGGGCCACACAGAGCCACCTTGCACAGGGCTACCTCGCACAGGGCCACCTTACACAGGGCTACCTCGCACAGGGCCACACAGGGCCACCTTGCACAGGCCATACAGGGCCACACAGGGCCACCTTGCCTCCATCCTGAGTCTCCACAACTTTATCTCTTCCACTGTTAGTGTTCCCTTGATAACGTCTCATTATCACTGCTTACGTTCTCCTCCGTTCTCTAATTATCCCCTCTTCGAAGTGGGGACTTCGTGCGACGTTTCGCTTCCCTCCTGGACCATCATAAAGCCACAACCGTTGTCAGTGAATAAGAGACCATGAAGTATCGAACTGTAAAGGTATTCACTCCACACGTGTATACATAAGAATATATGCGAAACAACCACGGCGGGGGGGGTGTAGGGGAAGTTGAAGATAGCTCTAGATCTTTCGTGTTGCAATCAACACATCATCAGGAGCTTGCAATGTTGCAGAAAAGAGGAGGTCCAAGCAAATATAATCACAGGGAACGACAGCAAGGCGTTCCAGCCACGGTATCGTTACCTGTGAATTGTTCCAGCCACGGGTATCGTGGGTTTCATTCCTCTCTGCCACAGTGTCGCCTGGCTGCCGGAGTGTCTGTGTCTTCACAACAGTTGGTTGGCCTCGTTATTCTCTTCTTGTCTCTCTCTCTCTCGCCTATTCTTCTTTTGTTCGTAGGTAACAACGTAGCGGTTCCACAATGTTACCAGCTTGTTGCAACCACGTTGTTGTTCCTTGCAACACCACAACCGCTATTCCCCCTTCTGCAACAATTCGCAACTAGCTACCCCCTCTCTACCTCTCCCCCCCCTCCCCCCGTCCCTAAGATCGCCGCTTAAAATAAATAAATCGGCCGCCGATTACGTTCACCGCTGGACCGGAAGTTGATAATGGTTCCAAACTGGACCGAAACACGGTCCGACTTTCATTTCCGATTAGTGGACCACCACTTTCATCTATTTTTTTTTTATTTTTGTCTCAGTGGGGTGGGTGGGCGGTAGGGTTTGGGTGGCCAGCACCGCCCACCAGCATTGTTTTGTCGACTCAATGAGTCGACAAAATCCCATGAATGGCGTGTCGACAGCCCCCTTCTAGGGTGCTGTAGACGCCATTAATGGCCGCGACCATTGTACGAAATCATTTCGATCTTCTGCAGACCAGGAAAAAGAAAAATAATCAATGTTGCAAACGCATCAGGGTGACGCAGACGTTATTGTTCGTTGCGCTGCGTAGGTGCCTTGCGCAGGTGCCTTGCGCAACGAAAAATGTTTTTTCGCATTGCGCACACTCCTGCATACATGCTCCTGCATACATGCTACACTCGCATATGCTACACTCCTGCATACTGCACACTCCTGCATACTGCTACACTCCCTGCATACATGCTACACTCCTGCATACATGCTACACTCCTGCATACATGCTACACTCCCTGCATACATGCTACACTCTGCATACATGCTCACTCCTGCATCATGCTACACTCCTGCATACATGCTACACTCCTGCATACATGCTACACTCCTGCATGACATGCTACTACTCCCTGCATACATGTCTGCTACGACTCCTGCATACATGCTACACTCCTGCATACATGCTACACTCCTGCATACTGCACTTGCACTGCTACACTCCTGCATGACACTCCTGCATACACTCCTGCATACTTACACTCCTGCATACCTGCTACACTCCCTGCATACCTGCTACACTCCTGCATACCTGCTACACTCCTGCATAGCTCACTCATCCTGCTACACTCCTGCATACTGCTACACTCCTGCATACCTGCTACACTCCTGCATACCTGCTACTCCCTGCATACCTCTACACTCCCTGCATACTGCTACACTCCCTGCATACCTGCTACACTCCCTGATACCTGCTACACTCCCTGCATACCTGCTACACTCCCTGCATACCTGCTACACTCCTGCAATGCTACATCCCTGCATACTGTACACTCCCTGCATACCTGTACACTCCCTGCATACCTGCTACACTCCCTGCATACTGCTACACTCCTGCATACCTGCTACACTCCCTGCATACCTGCTACACTCCCTGCATACTGTACACTCCGCATACCTGCTACACTCCCTGCATACCTGCTACATCCTGCATACCTGCTACACTCCCTGCATACCTGCTACACTCCCTGCATACCTGCACTCCACTGCTACACTCCCTGCATACTGCTACACTCCTGCATACCTGCTACACTCCCTGCATACTGCTACACTCCCTGCATACATGCTACACTCCCTGCATACCTGCTACACTCCCTGCATACCTGCTACACTCCCTGCATACCTGCTACACTCCTGCATACCTGCTACACTCCCTGCATACCTGCTACACTCCCTGCATACCTGCTACACTCCTGCATACTGCTACACTCCCTGCATACCTGCTACACTCCCTGCATACCTGCTACACTCCCTGCATACCTGCTACACTCCCTGCATACCTGCTACACTCCCTGCATACCTGCTACCTCCCTGCATACCTGCTACACTCCCTGCATACCTGCTACACTCCTGCATACCTGCTACACTCCCTGCATACCTGCTACACTCCCTGCATACCTGCTACACTCCCTGCATACCTGCTACACTCCTGCATACCTGCTACACTCCTGCATACCTGCTACACTCCTGCATACCTGCTACACTCCCTGCATACCTGCTACACTCCTGCATACCTGCTACACTCCTGCATACCTGCTACACTCCCTGCATACCTGCTACACTCCTGCATACCTGCTACACTCCCTGCATACCTGCTACACTCCCTGCATACCTGCTACACTCCCTGCATACCTGCTACACTCCCTGCATACCTGCTACACTCCTGCATACCTGCTACACTCCTGCATACCTGCTACACTCCCTGCATACTGTACACTCCCTGCATACCTGCTCACTCCTGCATACCTGCTACACTCCCTGCATACCTGCTACACTCCCTGCATACCTGCTACACTCCCTGCATACCTGCTACACTCCCTGCATACCTGCTACACTCCCTGCATACCTGCTACACTCCCTGCATACCTGCTACACTCCCTGCATACCTGCTACACTCCTGCATACCTGCTACACTCCCTGCATACCTGCTACACTCCCTGCATACCTGCTACACTCCCTGCATACCTGCTACACTCCCTGCATACCTGCTACATCTCCTGCATACCTGCTACACTCCCTGCATACCTGCTACACTCCTGCATACCTGTACACTCCCTGCATACCTGCTACACTCCCTGCATACCTGACACTCCCTGCATACCTGACACTCCCTGCATACCTCTACACTCCCTGCATACCTGCTACACTCCCTGCATACCTGCTACACTCCTGCATACCTGCTACACTCCCTGCATACTGCTACACTCCCTGCATACCTGCTACACTCCTGCATACCTGCTACACTCCCTGCATACCTGCTACACTCCCTGCATACCTGCTACACTCCCTGCATACCTGCTACACTCCCTGCATACCTGCTACACTCCCTACATACCTGCTACACTCCCTGTATACATGCTACACTCCCTGCATACCTGCTACACTCCCTGCATACCTGCTACACTCCCTGCATACCTGCTACACTCCCTGCATACCTGCTACACTCCCTGCATACCTGCTACACTCCCTGCATACCTGCTACACTCCCTGCATACCTGCTACACTCCCTGCATACCTGCTACACTCCCTGCATACATGCTACACTCCCTGCATACCTGCTACACTCCCTGCATACCTGCTACACTCCCTGCATACCTGCTACACTCCCTGCATACCTGCTACACTCCCTGCATACCTGCTACACTCCCTGCATACCTGCTACACTCCCTGCGGAATGTTTCGCTTCGTCAGTTTACCACAGTCAGTTTACCACAGTTTACCACAGTTTACCACAGTCAGTTTACCACAGTTTACCACAGTTTACCACAGTCAGTTTACCACAGTCAGTTTACCACAGTCAGTTTACCACAGTTTACCAAAGACAGTTTACCACAGTCAGTTTACCACAGTTTACCACAGTCAGTTTACCACAGTTTACCACAGTCAGTTTACCACAGTCAGTTTACCACAGTTTACCACAGTTTACCAAAGTCAGTTTACCACAGTCAGTTTACCACAGTTTACAGCAGTTTACCACAGTCAGTTTACCACCACAGTTTCACATCAGTTTACCACAGTTACAGTTTACCACAGTCGTTACCACAGTTTACCAAGTCAGTTTACCACAGTCAGTTTACCACAGTTTACCACAGTCAGTTTACCACAGTTTACCACAGTCAGTTTACCACAGTTTACCACAGTCAGTTTACCACACTCAGTTTACCACAGTCAGTTTACCACAGTCAGTTTACCACAGTTTACCAAAGTCAGTTTACCACAGGTTACCACAGTCAGTTTACCACAGTTTACCACAGTCAGTTTACCACAGTTTACCACAGTCAGTTTACCACAGTTTACCACAGTCAGTTTACCACAGTTTACCAGTCAGTTTACCACAGTTTACCACAGTCAGTTTACCACAGTTTACCACAGTCAGTTTACCACAGGTTACCACAGTCAGTTTACCACAGTTTACCACAGTCAGTTTACCACAGTTTACCACAGTTTACCACAGTTTACCACAGTTTACCACAGTCAGTTTACCACAGTTTACCACAGTTTACCACAGTCAGTTTACCACAGTTTACCACAGTCAGTTACCACAGTCAGTTTACTACAGTTTACCACAGTTTACCACAGTCAGTTTACAGTAAGTGTATAATTCAGATACATTCTACAGCTGAGGACATTTCGCGCGACGTTTCGTCCACCAAGGACTTTACCGAGCGGTCGAAACGTCTATCGTCAAAAAAACACCGCCTACCACATGTTGCGTTTCGCTCACACCCCAAAGCTCAGACGCGACTTTTCGCGACGTAATGAATAGAAACGTCGCAGAGGGACTCGTTTCGTGGTCCAAGTCGGACCGAAACGTCATCATAAGTTTCAGTCTCCAATGTAGGAGGGGGGGGACCGAAACCTTCACAGGACACCAGGGAGAGGTGGAGGAGGGTAGGGGAAGGGGTGGAGGAGGGCAGGGGAAGGGGTGGAGGAGGGTAGGGGATGGGGGTGGAGGAGGGCAGGGGAAGGGGGTGGAGAAGGGTAGGGGAAGGGGGTGGAGGAGGGCAGGGGAAGGGGTGCAGGAGGGTAGGGGAAGGGGGTGGAGAAGGGTAGGGGAAGGGGGTGGAGGAGGGCAGGGGAAGGGGTGGAGGAGGGTAGGGGAAGGGGTGGAGAAGGGTAGGGAAGGGGGTGGAGGAGGGTAGGGGAAGGTGGAGGAGGGTAGGGCAGCATTTCCTCTCCCCAATCCCAACCTTCCCCTTCCAGACTACCTTCGTATCCGGACTGTTTCTTAGTTGGACATCACTGGCCCACACAATCCTTGGCTTGGCTGGGTGCTTGGTTCTTGTAGGATTGTGTGGTTCACTGGGTTAAGGCGTCATAGGATTTTCACTCACCACGAGGCAGGGCCAAAACTACTTGGGTTCGAATCCTCGGTTAGTCGCAGTGTTGTTATATATATATATATATATACATGTAATATATATATATATATATATATATATATATATATATATATATATATATATATATATATATATATATATATATATATATATATATATATATATAGTTTTTTATTAACACGGGCTGTTTCCCACCAAGGCAGGTGACCCGAAAAAGAAGAAACACTATCATCATCATTCACTCCATCACTGTCTTGCCAGAGGCACGCTCACACTATAGTTATAAAACTGCAACATTAACACCCCTCCTTCAGAGTGCAAACACTGTACTTCCCACCTCCAGGACTCAAGTCCGGCCTGCCGGTTTCCCTGAATCCCTTCGTAAATGTTACTTTGCTCACACTCCAACAGCACATCAAATAAAAAACCATTTGTCTCCACTAGCTCCCATCTAACACGCTCACGCACGCTTGCTGGAAGTCCAAGCCCCTCACACACAAAACCTTCTTCACCCCCTCCCTTCAACCTTTCTTAGGGTGACCCCTACCCCGCCTTCCCTCCACTACAGATTTATATACCCTCCAAGTCATTCTATTTAGTTTCATCTTCTCTAATCCTATCCACCCTATCATACGTCTTTTCCAAATCCATAAATGCAACAAAAACCTCTTTACCCTTATCTAAATACTGTTCACCTATGTTTCACTGTAAACACTTGGTCTACACACCCTCTACCCTTCCTAAAGCCTCCTTGTTCATCCGCTATCCTGCTCTCCGTCTTACACTAAATTCTTTCAATAAGAACTCTACCATACACTTTACCAGGTATACTCAACAGACTTAATCCCCTATCATTTTTACACTCTCTTTTGTCCCTTTTATCTCTATACAAAGTAGTTATGCATGTTCTCTGCCAATACCTACTTTACCTTCTTC
>WNWK01006074.1:57500-110797 GCA_009830355.1 Cherax destructor | reverse complement strand
AAATTATCCCCACACGTAGTTGTCTTTGGAACAGTACCCCCACACTTAGTTGTCTTTGAACAGTACCCCCACACTGTAGTTGTCTTTAACAGACCCCCACAAAAGTTGTCTTTGGAACATTCCCCCCTGTAGTTGTCTTTGGAACAGACCCCAACTGTAGTTGTCTTAAACAGTACCCCCCCTGTGTTGTTTTTGGGAACGACCCCCCTGTAGTTGTCTTTGGAAAAATATCCCCCCCTGTAGTTGTCTTTGGAACAGTACCCCCCAACACTGTAGTTGTCTTTGAAACAGTATCCCCACACTGTAGTTGTTTTTGGGAACAATATCCCCACTGTAGTTGTCTTTGGAACGTATCCCAACACTTTTGTCTTTGGGTATCCCACTGTAGTTGTTTTTAAAAATTCCCCCACACTGTGGTTTTGGGAACAGTACCCCCCCTGTGTTGTCTTTGGAACAGCCCCCAACATTAGTTGTCTTTGAAACATACCCCACACACACACACACACACACACACACACACAAAAAAAAATATATATATATATATATATATATTTGTTTTGGAGTATAGAGGAGGTTGTGCTACAATTTTGGCCCACAAGGGCATGTTCTTCCCCTACCGGGTTTCCCAACCTTACACAACATTAAGTTTAACCATACCAGGGGTGGGGTTGAACCCGCGGTCAAGATCTAAAACTCCAGACCGTCGCGAAAACCACTGGGCCAGCTAGTTTAATAAGATTCACCCAACTAGGTGTATTTCTAACCCCTGGAAGGTTGCATAGGCAACCCTTTTCCACAATGCAAGTTTTTACGCAATCTCCCCCAAACATGGCCCTGACGGGCTCTAGCTCAACCCCCTTTAAAGCCATCTAGGCCCTCTCCCCGCTCAATGAGCTTTATCATACCCCGTTTAAGCTTTTATGGATCCTCCTCCCCTCATTTTCCACCCGCTCCACTTCCTGCAACTCTGTAACTGAAAAATACTTCCCAACATCCCTGTGATTCATCGACTTTTTCTTCCCAAATTTTGACCCCCCTTTTTTGTGTCCCATCTCTGGAAAATCCTGTTTTGTCCACATTGTCGATTTCTCTCAGTTTTTCGTCGTTATCATATCCCCTATCTCTCATGTCCTCCAGTGTCGTCAGGTCGATTTCCCTTAATCTCCTCGTAGGACATACCCCTTAGCTCCGGGACTAGTCTTGTTGCAAACCTTGCACTTTCTCTAATTCCTGACGTGCTTGGCTAGGTGTGGGTTCAAACTGGTGCTGCATCCAATGGGCTAACGTCACGTGTACAGGGTCCTGAACGATTCCTTACTAGATGTCGGAATGCTGTTCTTAGGTTTGCTGGCTATATGTGGCAGTTATTTGGTTGATGTGCGCCTCAAAAAATTGTGCTCGGTATTCTCACCCTAAGATTTTTTTTCCTTAGTGAGGTTTGTAGTCTCTGGCCCCCTAGACTGCACTCTGTGGTCTTTTTTGCCCTTCCCCAATCTTCATGACTTTGCAAGTGGTGGGGTTGAACTCCAGGAACCAGTTTCTGGACCAGGCCTTGCAGGTCAGATCCCTTTGTAGTCCTGCTGATCCTCCTGGGAGTGTGTGTGGTGTGTGTGTGTGTGTGTGTACTCACCTAATTGTACTCACCTAATTGTGGTTGCAGGGCGAGACTCAGCTCCTGGCCCGCCTCTTGCTGTCCGCTACTGGGTCTCTGCTCTCCCTGCTCCATGAGCTCTATCATACCTCGTCTTAAAACTATGGGTTCCTGCCTCCACTATATCTTTCTCTAGACTATTCCACTTCCTGACTCTCTGTGGCTGAAGAAATGCTTCCTAACATCCCTTTGACTCATCTGAGTCTTCAGCTTCAGTTGTGTCCCTTGTTTCTGTGTTCCCTCTGGAACATCCTGTCCCTGTCTACCTTGTCGATTCCCCGCAGTATTTTGTATGTCGTTATCATGTCTCCTCTGACCCTTCTTTCCTACAGTGTTGTTAGTCTATTTCCCTCAACCTTTCTTCATAGGACAGACCCCTGAGTTGTGGAACTAGCCTTGTCGCAAACCTTTGCACTTTCTCTAGTTTCTTACGTGCTTGACCAGGTGTGGGTTCCAGACTGGTGCTGCATATTCTAGTATGGGCCTGACGTACACGGTGTACAGTGTCTTGAACGATTCCTTGTTTGGTAACGGAACGCTAATCTTAGGTTTGCCAGTCGCCCATATGCGCCCGTTATCTGGTTGGTGTGCCTCGGAATGTACTTGGCGTTATCTCACCCCAAGGTCTTTCTCCTTTGCCGAGGTTTGTAGCCCTTGTCCACCTAGCCTGTACTCTGTCCGGCGGTCTTCTTTGTCCTTCTCCGATCTTCATGACTTTGCATTTGGTGGGATTGAATTCAGAAGCCAGTTGCTAGACCAGATGTCAAGCTTGTCCAGGTCTGTTTGAAGTCCTGCTTGGTCCTCTTCCGATGTGATTCTCCTCATTAATTTCACATCATCTGCGAACAGAGACACTTCTGAGTCTATCCCATCCGTCATGTCGTTTACATATACCAAGAATAACACTGGTCCTAGGACTGACCCCTGCGGTCGCCGCTCGTCACAGGCGCCCACTGTGATACCTCATCACGCACCATGACCCGTTGTTGCCTCCCTGTGAGGTATTCCCTGATCCATTCAGTGCCCTTCCTGTTATACATGCTTGTTCTTCCAACTTCTTTACTAATCTCATGTGAGGAACTGTGTCAAGGCCTTCCTGCAGTCCAGGAAAATGCAATCAACCCACCCTTCTCTCTTGCCTTACCTCTGTTACTTTCATAGAACTCAAGGAGGTTTGTTACCAGGATTTGCCCTCCCGGAATCGTGCTGTCTGGTGTTTATTATCCTGTTCAGCTCGAGGTGCTCCACCATTCTTTTCCTGATGATTTTCTCCAGGACTTTGCACACTATACATGTAAGTGACACCGGTCTATGTTTGTGCCTCTTTTCTGTCTCCTTTAAAGATGGGGACTACATTGGCCTTCTTCCATACCTCAGGTATCTGCCCATTTTCAAGGGATGTGTTGAATATTATGGTAAGTGGCACACTCAGTACCTCAGCTCCTTCCCGAAGAACCCACGGGAGATTTGTCCGGACCATCGCCTTTGAGGTATCAAGGTCACTGAGTAACTGCTTCACCTCCTCCTCAGTTGTGTGTATGCCCTCTAGCACTTGATATATCCCTTGTTGGTGATGCACCCCATCCTGTCTACCCAGCTGTCTTCCTCCACTGTGAATACTTCCTTAAACCTCAAGTTGAGCTCCTCACATCCTCTTGATCATTGCTTGTGAGTTCCCCATCTTCTCTCCTCAGCCTTATCACCTGTCTTTAACTGTTGTTTTCCTTCTGATGTGACTTTACATGAGCTTGGGTCGGACTTAACTGATGCTATGTCGTTTCGTACTGTTTCTGGACTCCCTCCGTACCTGTGCATACTGTTTCTAGCTCTTCTACAACTCTCTTTGTTTACTTGGGTTCTTTGCCTTCTGTACCTTTTCCATTCTCTGACCTCTGAGTCTTTGCCTCCCTGCACCTTTGGGTAAAACCAGGGCTCTTTCTGGCCTTCCGTTTAATCCTTTTCCTCTGGGTATAAACCGTTCCTCTGCCTCCTTGCACTTTGACCCTACGTATTCCATCATTTCATTTATTGTCTGTCCATCCATTTCCCTTTCCACTGAACCTCCTGCAGGAAATTCCTCATGCCTGTGTAGTTTCCTCTTTAAAATCTGGTTTGTCTCTTTGGTACCGTTTCCCTCTCCACCTGTAGCTCTACAATGTACTCAAGCTCAGCACCATATGGTCACTGGCTCCCAGGGGGCTCTCGTGTGTTATGTCTTCAATATCTGAGCTGTTCAGGGTGAATACAAGGTCCAGTCTTGCTGGTTCATCTTCTCCTCTCACTCTGGTCGTGTCCCTGACATGTTGGTGCATCAGGTTTTCCAGTACCGCATCCATCATCTTGGCTCTCCAAGTTTCTGGACCCCCATGTGGTTCTTGGTTCTCCCAGTCGATCTCCCTGTGGTTGAAATCGCCCATGACCAGTAGCTTCGCTCTGCTCATGTGCGCTTTTCTTGCCACCTCCGCCAGAGTGTGTGTGTGTGTGTGTGTGTGTGTGTGTTACCATTTTGTCCTAGGCACATGTCGATTAGACACTAGGCCTGTTGTATGTGTGTGTGTAAGGAAACACTTCGAAATGTTTCCGCCCCACCGGGAATCGAACCCGGGCCCTCCGTGCGTGAAGCGAGAGGTTTAGTCACCAGGCCACCGGGGTCTGTGTGTGTGTGTGTGTGTGCGTACCTTTGGGTGAACCACGGGCTCATCCTGGCTTTTTCATTATTCCTGTTACCCTTGGGTACAAACCTCTCCTCAGCTTCCTTGCATATTGTTGTCACATATGCCATCATCTCGTTTACTGACTTCCCTGCCAGTTCTCTGTCCCACTGAACCCTGTATAGGAAGTTCTTCATGCCCACATAGTCCCCTTTCTTGTAGTTTGGCTTCATTCGTCCAGCCCTTCCTGCTTCCCCTCCACTTGTAACTCTGTGTATTCAAAGCTTAAAACCACATGATCACTGGCCCCAAGGGGCCTTTCATATGTGATGTCCTCAATATCTGCACTACTCAAGGTGAATATTAGGTCCAGTCTCGCTGGTTCATCCTCTCCTCTCTCTCTGGTAGTGTCCCTTACGTGTTGGTACATGAAGTTTTCCAGTAGCCCCTCCATCATCTTAGCCCTCCACGTTTCTTGGCCCCCATGTGGCTCCAAGTTCTCCCAATCGATTTCCTTGTGGTCGAAGTCCCCCATGATCAGTAGCTTCGCCCTGCTCTCATGAGCCCTTCTGGCCACTTCAGCCAGTGTTTCAACCATTGCTCTATTACTCTCATCATACTCTTGTCTTGGCCTCCTGCTGTTCTGTGGTGAGTTATACATCACTGCAATTACCACCTTGGGACCTCCAGACTGAAGCATTCATACTATGTAATTTCTTGCTTCTCCTCTGTCTCCTCTCTCCAGCTCATCAAAATCCCATCGGTTTTTGATCAACAGTGCCACTCCTCCACCCCCTCTGTCTTTCCTCAGGATCTGATATCCCGTTGGAAAGATGGCATCTGTTATCATACCTGTGAGCTTGGTTTCTGTGAGAGCTATGATGTCCGGTGATGCTTCTTTGACTCTTTTGTGCCACTCCTCCCACTTATTTGTTATTCCGTCAGCGTTGGTGTACCATACCTTCAGTTTCCTCTCCAACACTGAGTTTTGGGGGGTCTGTGGGTGTGGGGGACCTGGCAGTGTACTGCGGGATTCTATAGCGGAGTGTTGGGTGAGGGATTGTGGTTTGTGTTGGGATAGCATGATTGATTGTGGGGTTCTGGGGATGCTTCTGTGTGCTTGCTCTTGTTGCTCTGCCCTGATCTGGTTGTCCTCTGCTGATTCTGTCCTTGTCTCTCCTCCTAGCTCCTTTCGTTTTTGTGTCCTCTCCCTCAGCTGTTGTCATTCTGTTTTTGTTCTGTCTCGGTCTAGGAACACCCTCTTGCATTCTGCCGATTCCTTCAACCGTGGTTTCTCTTGGAGGATCCTGTTTCGAATTGTTTCTGTCCTGAAAATCAGCTTGATTGGTCGTTTTCTCCCCTTCACGTGTTCCCCCTATTCTCTGAAAATTTACAATCTCGGACATGTCCTCTTCACCTATTTCTATGATGATGTTCTCAATCTCCTTTCTTTCTGCCTGCCGTCTTTCAGTGTGTGTCATTCCCTCGCTCTCCTGGAGCCCATGAATAAACACTGACTTTGCCCTCTCCTCCTCCCATTGTCTCTTCCTCTGTGACTCTGGTTCCTGTCTGTACATGGCCATTTTCTCCCTTATTTTTTCCTGTAGCTCTTGGTGGCATGATCGTGCCTCTGCATTTGACCTATCCCCTCTCCACCTGCTCTCCCCTTTCACTCCTTGGCCCTGCTTGGTAGGTTGATAGTGTTTGAGTGTGAGGTGTGTGTGTGTGTGTGTGTGTGTGTGTGTGTGTGTGTGTGTGTGTGTGTGTGTGTGTGTGTGTGTGTGTGTGACCTGGGGAATACGTAGCAACACAGACGTAAGTGTAATATGAGAAAGTAGATAAAGAACTGGTATTAGAGATTATGTGAACCGGTTGTGGTATTGTGGTAGTGTTGTGACTGTGGTGGTGGTTGTGGTATTGTGGTAGTGTTGTGACTGTGGTGGTGGTTGTGGTATTGTGGTAGTGTTGTGACTGTGGTGGTGGTGGTTGTGGTATTGTGGTAGTGTGTGACTGTGGTGGTGGTGGTTGTGGTATTTGTGTAGTGGTTGTGCTGTGGTGGTGGTGGTTGTGGTATTGTGGTAGTGTTGTGACTGTGGTGGTGGTGGTTGTGGTATTGTGGTAGTGTTGTGACTGTGGTGGTGGTGGTTGTGGTATTGTGGTAGTGTTGTGACTGTGGTGGTGGTGGTTGTGGTATTGTGGTAGTGTTGTGACTTTGTTGTGGTTGTGGGTTGCTGGTGGTGGTGGTGTGTGGTATTGTGGTAGTGTTGTGACTGTGGTGGTGGTGGTTGTGGTATTGTGGTAGTGTTGTGAGTGCTGTGTGGTGTTGTGGTAGTGTTGTGACTGGGGGTGTGGTAGTGTGACTGGGGTGGTGGATGTGTGGTGGTGTTGTTTTTGTGGTGTGTTGTGGTAGTGTTGTGACTGTGGTAGTGTTGTGACTGGGGTGGTGGTTTGTGTTGTGGTAGTGTTGTGACTGGGGTGGTGGTGTGGTGGTAGTGTTGTGACTGGGTGGTGGTGGGTAGTGTTGTGACTGGGTGTGGTTGTGTTGGAGTGTTTTGGGGTTTGTTGAGTGGTAGTGTGTGATGGTGGTGGTGGCTTGTGGTAGTGTTGTGACGGTGGGTGGTGGTGTGTGTTGTGGTAGTGTTGTGACTGGGGTGGTGGTTGTCTTGTGGTAGTGTTGTGACTGGGGTGGTGGTTGTGGTAGTGTTGTGACTGGGGTGGTGGTTGTGGTAGTGTTGTGACTGGGGTGGTGGTTGTCTTGTGGTAGTGTTGTGACTGGGGTGGTGGTTGTGGAGTGGCGGTTATGGTTGTGATGGTTATTGCTGCCCAGTGAGGAAGATAACAGTAGGGACGTGTGGGAGAAAGGTTGGGGGGAGAGGAAGAGATTGGGAGAGAGGGGGAGAGGGAGGGATTAAGAGAGAGGGGGGAGAGGGAGAAAGAGCGAGAGCTATAAGCAATATATTATCAAGAGTAACAGCAGTACAACTGACAGCAATATAATTAATCGACCATGCTCGGCAGCAATAACATCATGACTTATATAAACAGCATAATCTACATCATTAACAGCATAACATTTGCAGCAGCAGCAACAGCATCAGCAGCATTTATTTCACACACTCTGAAGGGCAGCTTACTTAAACCTACTGTTTTTACGAAAAAAAGTGACCTGCATAACCCAAGTCAAGATGAATTTGGAGCCGGGAGAGCTCGCCTCCCACAACTAGTAGATCATTATCACAAAGTCAATGACGCTTTGGAAAAAGAAACCTCAATGTGGTTTACGCGGATTTTGCAAAAAAATACATTTGAGAAATGTAACCAGCCAGTGACTGTCCATTAAACGAGGTTAATGGATAAAAGAGGAAAAGTGGGGAAATATATATTGAGAATTCTAACACAGCGAGACGAGTAGAGACAAACAAAACAAAGTTGAATGTCAGTAAGCAAGGCACTGCTGTAGCACCTCTCTTGTTTATCATCCTCACAGCAAAAGATGAGAAAATACAAAGTACAGCTCAGCATGACTCCGCAGACGATACCAAAACAAGTATGAAAGTCGCCATATTACAAGACACAAGAATTACAATCATATCTCAACCAAATCTTCTAATGGGCGTAAGAAAATAACAAGATATTCAATGGTGGTAAAATTCAACTACTTGGGCAGAGGATAACTCAAAACCAGCACAGTATAAACACTCGGGTAAACCATCTCATAGAAAATAAGTAACGGGTAAAAGACTGACGAATAACATCAGCAAAAGCCAGAACATGATAGGGTGGACAATGAGAACTTTCGAAACAAAAGGAATAACGCCAGAGAAAGTACTCTTCAAATATCCTGTGCACTCTCTCACCGCCAGAATATTCTTCTGTGCCCATGGATCTCTTCCAGTCAGGAGAGATGATAAAGCTGGAACCTGTACACACAGCCTTCAATGCCTACATACTTATTAAAAAATTCAAACTACTTGGAACAAACCACAGTACTTGGAACACACCACAGTACTTGGAACACACCACAGTACTTGGAACACACCACAGTACTTGGAACACACCACAGTACTTGGAACACACCACAGTACTTGGAACACACCACAGTACTTGGAACACACCACAGTACTTGGAACACACCATAGTGCTTGGAACACACCACAGTACTTGGAACACACCACAGTACTTGGAACACACCACAGTACTTGGAACACACCATAGTGCTTGGAACACACCATAGTGCTTGGAACACACCACAGTACTTGGAACACACCACAGTACTTGGAACACACCACAGTACTTGGAACACACCATAGTGCTTGGAACACACCACAGTACTTGGAACACACCACAGTACTTGGAACACACCACAGTACTTGGAACACACCACAGTTCTTGGAACACACCACAGTACTTGGAACACACCACAGTACTTGGAACACACCACAGTACTTGGAATGGACTCTCTGGAGCGAATTGAGATATACCTCATAATAAGATAAATTAGTTAGACACATATGCAACACTTGGGTATCTTTATTGAGGAAACGTTTCGCCACACAGTGGCTTCATCAGTCCATACAAAGGAGAATCGTGAAGAACAGGAGGAGTTTGAGGTAATCAGTCCCTCAACCTTGAGTCGATGTTGTCAGTCCATCAATCTTGTAAAGAATATGGACTGATGAAGCCACTGTGTGGCGAAACATTTCCTCAATAAAGATACCCAAGTGTTGCATATGTGTCTAATTTATCAACCTGTCAGTATTTTATACCATATTAATATTCAAAACAGCAACAGCCTGGTTGACCAGGTACTCAACAAGAAAGCTTGGTCAAAGACCAGGTCTTTAGTGTAGAAAACCCCTCGAAATCGGTCACGGATATATCACAGGTATAACCCCAATGTAAGCAACAGCAGTACAAGCGATACCAACAGTATAAGCGATACAAACAACAGTATAAGCGATGCCAACAACAGTATAAGCGATACCAACATCAGTATAAGCGATACCAACAACAGTACAAGCGATACCAACAACAGTATAAGCGATACCAACAACAGTATAAGCGATACCAACAACAGTATAAGTGATACCAACAAAAGTATAAGATACCAACAACAGTATAGGCGATACCAACAACAGTATAAGCGATACCAACAACAGTATAAGTGATACCAACAAAAGTATAAGAGATACCAACAACAGTATAAGCGATACCAACAACAGTATAATAGATACCAACAACAGTAAAAGCGATACCAACAACAGTATAAGTGATACCAACAAAAGTATAAGAGATATTAACAACAGTATAAGCGATACCAACAACAGTATAATAGATCCCAACAACAGTATAAGCGATACCAACAACAGTATAATAGATACCAACAACAGTATAAGCGATAGCAACGACAGTATAAGTGATACCAACAGCAGAATAAAGGATATCAACGCCAGCTTATATCTCAGCAAGATCCTGAGTAACAAAGTTAATAATCAACAAGTTTCCTCAGCCCAGCAACAACAGTAGCAACAGCAGCACTAGTAGCAACAACACTAGTAGCAACAGCAGCACTAGTAGCAACAGCAGCACTAGTAGCAACAGCAGCACTAGTAGCAACAGCAGCACTAGTAGTAACAGCAGCACTAGTAGTAACAGCAGAACTAGTAGTAACAGCAGCACTAGTAGTAACTGCAACACTAGAAACAACAACACTAGTAGTAACAGCAGCACTAGTAGCAACAACACCACTAGTAGCAACAGCAGCACTAGTAGCAACAGCAGCACTAGTAGTAACTGCAACACCAGTAGCAACAGCATCACTAGTAGCAACAACAGCACTAGTAGCAACAGCAGCACTAGTAGCAACAACAGCACTAATAGCAACAGCAGCACTAGTAGCAACAACAGCACTAGTAGCAACAGCAGCACTAGTAGTAACTTCAACACCAGTAGCAACAACAGCACTAGTAGCAACAACAGCACTAGTAGCAACAGCAGCACTAGTAGCAACAACAGCACTAGTAGCAACAACACTAGTAGCAACAGCAGCACTAGTAGCAACAGCAGCACTAGTAGCAACAGCAGCACTAGTAGCAACAGCAGCACTAGTAGCAACAGCAGCACTAGTAGCAACAGCACACTAGTAGCAACAGCAGCACTAGTAGTAACAGCAGCACTAGTAGCAACAGCAGCACTAGTAGCAACAGCAGCACTAGTAGCAACAGCAGCACTAGTAGCAACAGCAGCACTAGTAGCAACAGCAGCACTAGTAGCAACAACACTGGTAGCAACAGCAGCACTAGTAGCAACAGTAGCACTAATAGTAACAGCAGCACTAGTAGTAACTGCAACACCAGTAGCAACAACACTAGTAGTAACAGCAGCACTAGTAGCAACAGCAGCACTAGTAGCAACAGCAGCACTAGTAGCAACAGCAGCACTAGTAGCAACAACAGTAAACATGCAACACTAGTAGTAACAGAGCACTAGTAGAACAGCAGCTAGTAAGCATAGTAGCAACAGCAGCACTAGTAGCACGACTAGTAGCAACAGCAGCACTAGTAGTAACAGCAGCACTAGTAGAACAGCAGCACTAGTAGCAACAGCAGCACTAGTAGCAACACACAGGCACATGTAGCAAACAGCAGCAGCACTAGTAGTAACAGCAGCACTAGTAGAACAAGCACTAGTAACAGCAGCACTAGTAGCACTAGTACAGCAGCACCAGTAGACATAACAGCAGCACACTAGTAGTAACAGCAGCACTAGTAGTAACAGCAGCACTAGTAGCAACTAGCAGCACTAGTAGTAACAGCAGCAAACTAGTAGTAACAGCAGCACTAGTAGCAACAGCAGCACTAGTAGCAACAGCAGCACTAGTAGTAACAAGCAGCACTAGTAGTAGAACACAGCACTAGTAAGCAACTAAGCAGTAGACACAGCAGCACTAGTAGGACCAGCAGCACTAGTAGCAGGATACAGTAGCAACACTAGTAACGAAGCAGCACACAAGCACACAGCGTAAGTAGTAGCAACAGCACTAGTAGCTGCAGACTAGTACACAGCAGCACTATAGTAGAACACAGCACTAGTAGGTAGAGTCACACAGTAGATATAACACCTGAGTAGTCAGCGATAGTAGGTAAAGCAACCAGTTACACAGAGTAGTAGAACAGCAGCACTAGTAGAGAGTAGAACAGCAGCATGTAGCAACAGCAGCACTAGTGCAACAACAGCATAGTAGCAACACAGCACTAGTAGCAACACAGCACTAGTAGAACAACACAGCAACAGCAGCACTAGTAGCAAACAGCACTAGTAGCAACAGCAGCACTAGTAGCAGCAACACACTAGTAGTAACAGCAGCACTAGTAGCAACACAGCACTAGTAGCAACAACACTAGTAGCAACAGCAGCACTAGTAGCAACAGCAGCACTAGTAGCAACAACACGTAGCAACGAGCACTAGTAGCAACAGTAGTAATAGTAACAGCAGCACTAGTAGTAACTGCAACACCAGTAGCAACAACAACACTAGTAGTAACAGCAGCACTAGTAGCAACAGCAGCACTAGTAGCAACAGCAGCACTAGTAGCAACAGCAGCACTAGTAGCAACAACACAGAGCAACAGCAGCTAGTAGTAACAGCAGCACTAGTAGAACAGCAGCACTAGTAGAACAGCAGCACTAGTAGCAACAGCAGCACTAGTAGAACAGCAGCACTAGTAGCAACCAACACTAGTAGCACCTAGTAGCAACACAACTAGTAAAGCAGCACTAGTAGTAACAGCAGCACTAGTAGTAACAACAGCACTAGTAACAACAGCAGCACTAGTAGGAACAACACTAGTAGCAACAGCAGCACTAGTAGCAACAACACTAGTAGCAACAGCAGCACTAGTAGTAACAGCAGCACTAGTAGAACATAGAGCAACAAGCACTAGTAGCAACAGCAGCACTAGTAGCAACAACACTAGTAGCAACAGCAGCACTAGTAGTAACAGCAGCACTAGTAGCAACAACACTAGTAGTAACAGCAGCACTAGTAGCAACAGCAGCACTAGTAGCAACAGCAGCAATAGTAGCAACAACAACACTAGTAGCAACAGCAGCACTAGTAGTAACAGCAGCACTAGTAGCAACAGCAGCACTAGTAGCAACAACACTAGTAGCAACAACAACACTAGTAGCAAAAGCAGCACTAGTAGTAACAGCAGCACTAGTAGTAACAGCAGCACTAGTAGCAACAGCAGCACTAGTAGCAACAACACTAGTAGTAACAGCAGCACTAGTAGCAACAACAACACTAGTAGCAACAGCAGCACTAGTAGCAACAGCAGCACTAGTAGCAACAACACTAGTAGCAACAGCAGCACTAGTAGTAACAGCAGCACTAGTAGCAACAGCAGCACTAGTAGCAACAGCAGCACTAGTAGCAACAGCAGCACTAGTAGCAACAAGCACTAGTAGCAACAGCAGCACTAGTAGTAACAGCAGCACTAGTAGCAACAACACTAGTAGCAACAGCAGCACTAGTAGCAACAGCAGCACTAGTAGCAACAGCAGCACTAGTAGAACAGCAGCACTAGTAGCAACAGCAGCACTAGTAGTAAGCAGACTAGAGCAACAGAGCACTAGTAGCAACAGCAGCACTAGTAGCACAGCACTAGTAGCAACACAGCACTAGTAGTTAACAGCAGCACTAGTAGCAAAGCAGCACTAGTAGCAACAGCAGCACTAGTAGCAACAGCAGCACTAGTAGTAACAGCAGCACTAGTAGCAACAGCAGACTAGTAGCAACAGCAGCACTAGTAGTAACTGCAACACCAGTAGCAACAAACACTAGTAGTAACAACACTAGTAGTAACAGCAGCACTAGTAGTAACTGCAACACCAGTAGCAACAACACTAGTAGTAACAACACTAGTAGTAACAGCAGCACTAGTAGCAACAGCAGCACTAGTAGCAACAGCAGCACTAGTAGCAACAGCAGCACTAGTAGCAACAGCAGCACTAGTAGCAACAGCAGCACTAGTAGCAACAGCAGCACTAGTAGTAACAGCAGCACTAGTAGCAACAGCAGCACTAGTAGCAACAGCAGCACTAGTAGCAACAGCAGCACTAGTAGCAACAGCAGCACTAGTAGCAACAGCAGCACTAGTAGCAACAGCAGCACTAGTAGCAACAGCAGCACTAGTAGCAACAGCAGCACTAGTAGCAACAGCAGCACTAGTAGCAACAGCAGCACTAGTAGTAACAGCAGCACTAGTAGCAACAGCAGCACTAGTAGCAACAGCAGCACTAGTAGTAACAGCAGCACTAGTAGTAACTGCAACACCAGTAGCAACAGCAGCACCACAACACCGGTAGGACCAGCAACACAAGCAGGATCACCAGTAGCAACACAAGAACGAGCAGCAACACAGCACCGGTAAGACCAGCAACACAACACCAGCTGCAACAACACACTTGCCTATTAGAAAAAAGTGAGAGGATGAGTTACCAGAGATATAACATTCCTGTTCATGGTGAAGGTAAGAGAACCAGTTACCAGAGAGAGAGAGAGAGAGAGAGAGAGAGAGAGAGAGAGAGAGAGAGAGAGGGCACAAGTGCTTTGCCATTTTTCTCTCATTTTGAAAGTTCTCGTTATCCACCCTGTCGTTTTTTCTTGCTTTTACAACATCTACCTTTCATTCTACAAGATGATCAGCCTTTTTCTTGTATACAGTGACTCCTTTTTGAGTCCTTCATTCTTTCCATCTCTGAGCAGCTGGAATCTGCAGCCACTGAGCATAATGCTATTTTCTAATTGCTCAATGGAAGACTGTTGAAATGCTCTTGCAATTTGTCTGCATCTTCTTGGTGACTTTCACGCTTAGTCTGGTACCGTCGACACACGATCAAATACCAGGCTGCTGTCAGGATGAAACAGCGAAGGTACCAGGAACGCCCCTTCAGGTCCTTAACACTTTTACCTTAATAAAACTAAATAATAATAATAATAATAATAATAATAATAATAAATAATAATAATAATAATAATATTAAATAATAATAATAACGATCTGGAAAGAATTGTGTACTATAGTCTGTGGAATGTTAATAATAGATTATGAATTGTTTTTATTGGAAATACAACAAATACAGTAACTCAGTACAAAGGATACAGTTGCTCAACCAGTAAATACAACAACACATACAGTATCTCAACCAGATACAACAGCTGTACCAAAAACCAAATACAACAGATACAGCACCAAAGATTAAACACAAAAAAATACAATAGCTCCACTAACAACATTTCCAACAACAACAAAAGCAGCAGCATTAGTCTCAAGTGGGACAAAAAAAAATGAGGCCAGTAATGAAGTGGAGCAAATGACCCAACATGCCCCCCACCATCAACATGCCCCCAACCATCAACATGACCCCCACCATCAACATGCTCCCCACCATCATGCCCCCCACCATCAACATGCCCCCCCACCATCATGCCCCCCACCATCAACATGCCCCCACCATCATGCCCCAACCATCAACATGACCCCACCATCAACATGCCCCCACCATCAACATGCCCCCACCATCAACATGCCCCCACCATCATGCCCCCAACCATCAACATGACCCCCACCATCATGCCCCACCATCATGCCCCCAACCATCAACATGACCCCCACCATCAACATGCCCCCACCATCAACATGCCCCCACCATCATGCCCCAACCATCAACATGCCCCCACCATCAATATGCCCCCCACCATCAACATGCCCCCACCATCAACATGCCCCCCACCATCATGCCCCCAACCATCAACATGACCCCCACCATCATACCCCCAACCATCAACATGCCCCCACCATCATGCCCCCAACCATCAACATGCCCCCACCATCATGCCCCCACCATCAACATGCCCCCAACATCATGCCCCCAACCATCAACATGACCCCCACCATCATGCCCCCAACCATCAACATGCCCCTCACCATCATGCCCCAACCATCAACATGCCCCCAACCATCAACATGCCCCCAACCATCAACATGCCCCAACCATCAACATGCCCCCAACCATCAACATGACCCCCACCATCATGCCCCCAACCATCAACATGCCCCCACCATCATGCCCCCACCATCAACATGCCCCCACCATCATGCCCCCAACCATCAACATGACCCCCACCATCATGCCCCCAACCATCAACATGCCCCCACCATCAACATGCCCCCAACCATCAACATGCCCCCAACCATCAACATGCCCCCAACCATCAACATGCCCCCAACCATCAACATGCCCCCAACCATCAACATGCCCCCAACCATCAACATGCCCCCAACCATCAACATGCCCCACCATCAACATGCCCCCAACCATCAACATCCCCAACCATCAACATGCCCGCCAACCATCAACATGCCCCCAACCATCATGCCCCCAACCATCAACATCCCACAACCATCAACATGGCTCCCCAACCATCAACATGCCCACCAACCATCAACATGCTCCCCAACCATCAACATGCCCCCAACCATCAACGTGTAACCCCAACCATAAACGTGAACCCCAACCATCAACATGCCCCAACCATCAACATGCCCCCAACCATCAACATGCCCCCAATCACTGCCTCCCAACCATCAACATGCCCCAACCATCAATATGCCCTCAACCATCAACATGCCCCCAACCATGAACATCCCCACAACCATCAAAATGGCTCCCCAACCATCAACATGCCCCAACCATCAACATCCCCACAACCATCAACATCCCAACCATCAACATGGCTCCCCCAACAATCAACATGCCCCCAACCATTGACATGGCTTCACCCAACCATCAACATGGCTCCCCCAACCATCAACATGGCCTCCCTCCTAACCATCAACACAACAGTGACAGCAACAACACTACCAGTACCATCAACACAGTAACTACACTACCAGTACCATTAACACATCAATAACACTACCACCACAATTAACATAGTAAAAACACTACCAGTACAATTAACACAGTAACAACACAACCACCACAATTAACACAGTAACAACACTACCAGTACCATTAACACAGTAATAACACTACCAGTACCATTAACACAATAACAACACTACCAGTACAATTAAAACAGTAACAACACTACCAGTACCATTAACACAGTTATAACACTACCAGTATCATTAACACAGTATCAACACCACCAGTACCATTAACACAATAACAACACTACCAGTACAATTAAAACAGTAACAAAACTACCACCACACATAAAGCACAGTAACAACACTACCAGTATCATCAACACAGTAACAACACTACCAGTACCATTAACACAGTATCAACACTACCAGTACCATTAACACAGTATCAACACTACCAGTACCATTAACACAGTAACAACACTACCAGTAGCATTAA
Source organism: Cherax destructor (assembly GCA_009830355.1). Taxonomy (NCBI): domain Eukaryota; kingdom Metazoa; phylum Arthropoda; class Malacostraca; order Decapoda; family Parastacidae; genus Cherax; species Cherax destructor. Next base: position 94,060 of record WNWK01006074.1, on the reverse strand, counting down.
CACAGTAACAACACTATCAGTACCATTAACACAGTAACAACACTACCAGTAGCATTAACACAGTAACAACACTACCAGTGCCATTAATACAGTAACAGCACTACCAGTACCATTAAGACAATATCAACACTACCACCACCATTAACACAGTAACACTATCACCACCATTAACACAGTAACAACACTACCAGTGCCATTAACACAGTAACAACAATACCAGTTCCATTAACACAGTAACAACACTTACCAGTACCATTAAGACAATATCAACACTACCACCACCATTAACACAGTAACACTATCACCACCATTAACACAGTAACACTATCACCACCATTAACACAGTAACACTATCACCACCATTAACACAGTAACAACACTACCAGTGTCATTAACACAGTAACAACACTACCAGTGCCATTAACACAGTAACAACACTACCACCACCATTAACACAGTAACACTATCACTACCATTAACACAGTAACAACACTACCAGTACCATTAACACAGTAACAATACTAGTACCATTAACACAGTAACAACACTACCAGTACCATTAACACAGTAACAATACTAGTACCATTAACACAGTAACAACAATACCAGTACCATTAACACAGTAACAACACTACCAGTACCATTAACACAGTAACAACACTACCAGTACCATTAACACAGTAACAACACTACCACCACCATTAACACAGTTACAATACTAGTACCATTAACACAGTAACAACACTACCAGTACCATTAACACAGTAACAACACTACCAGTACCATTAACACAGTAACAACACTACCAGTACCATTAACACAGTAACAACACTACCACCACCATTAACACTAACACTACCACCACCATTAACACAGTAACAACACTACCAGTACCATTAACACAGTAACAACACTACCACCACCATTAACACTAACACTACCACCATCATTAACACAGTAACAACACTACCACCACCATTAACACAGTAACAACACTACCAGTACCATTAACACAGTAACACTACCACCACCATTAACAGTAACAACACTACCAGTACCATTAACACAGTAACACTACCACCACCATTAACACGGTAATAACACTACCAGTACCATTAACACAGTAACAACACTACCACCACCATTAACACAGTAACGACACTATCAGTACCATTAACACAGTGACAACACTACCACCACCATTAACACAGTAACAACACTATCAGTACCATTAACACAGTAACAACACTACCACCACCATTAACACAGTAACAACACTATCAGTACCATTAACACAGTAACAACACTACCACCACCATTAACACAGTAACAACACTATTAGTACCATTAACACAATAACAACACTACCACCACCATTAACACAGTAACAACACTACCACCACCATTAACACAGTAACAACACTACCACCACCATTAACACAGTAACAACACTACCAGTACCATTAACACAGTAACAACACTACCACCACCATTAACACAGTAACAACACTACCACCACCATTAACACAGTAACAACACAACCACCACCATTAACACAGTAACAACACTACCACCACCATTAACACAGTAACAACACTATCAGTACCATTAACACAGTAACACTACCACCACCTTTAACACAGTAACAACACTACCACCACCATTAACACAGTAACAACACTACCAGTACCATTAACACAGTAACAACACTACCAGTACTATTAACACAATAACAACACTACCACCACCATTAACACAGTAACAACACTACCACCACCATTAACACAGTAACAACACTACCAGTACCATTAACACAGTAACAACACTACCAGTACCATTAACACAGTAACAACACTACCACCACCATTAACACAGTAACAACACTACCAGTACCATTAACACAGTAACAACACTACCACCACAATTAAGAACGGACGCTGTTACCACAATTAACAACGGACGCTGTTACCACAATTAAAAACGGACGCTGTTACCACAATTAACAACAGACGCTGTTACCACAATTAACAACGGACGCTGTTACAACAATTAACAACAGACGCTGTTACCACAATTAACAACGGACGCTGTTACCACAATTAACAACGGACGCTGTTACCACAATTAACAACGGACGCTGTTACCACAATTAACAACGGACGCTGTTACCACAATTAACAACGGACGCTGTTACCACAATTAACAACGGACGCTGTTACCACAATTAACAACGGACGCTGTTACCACAATTAACAACAGACGCTGTTACCACAATTAACAACGGACGCTGTTACCACAATTAACAACGGACGCTGTCACCACAATTAACAACGGACGCTGTTACCACAATTAAGAGAGAAAAAGCAACAACAGCGTATGCCCCAAACCATCAACAACACCATCGACAGCAATACAAACAAAAGGTACAACAACAGCAACATTAGCAGCAGCAACAATAGAAACAATATCAGCAGCAGCATAACAGTAACAGCAGCAGTCAAAACAGCTGCAACATTAGCAGCCACACCAGCATTAGCAAAAGCGGTGTCATTAACAGCATCAGCAACTGTAATTGCAGCAAACAGAAGGAAAAGTGAACACAAGAGCAACGTCAAAATGCAATAGTGGCAGCTGTTGAAAAAGAGCTGTAGCAACAACAGCAAACGTAGCAGCAACGTCAGCAACAGTACTAGCTAGCAGCAGCACCAGTAGCGGTAACAATGACAATAGCAGCAACAAAGGCAGCATCAGTAACATTAAACAGAGGGAGCCTGGTGAGGGTCCCCCACATATTATGCTGTGTAACTGCATGATAAGATAACAGAGATAGCACCAAGACCCACACAGTATCATCTCTCACAATAAACTTAATATAACCCCGCCAGAAACTCAACCCATCCTTGTAACTTCTAAGTCAGATTGTCTCACATGAGACTTGTAGCAAATGTCTTTCCTACTTACGTTACCTGGGTCAGGTAAGGTTCAGATTTGTTAGGTCAGATTGCCCTCTATCAGTAAAAAATAACCGAATTAACAACCCACAACGGCAATACACGAAATATATGATAAAGATAATAAACCAAAAAATCTGACGTGAGAACAGACACAGGGATGCGCCCTACGCAGTAGGAATCAGACTACCTAAGACTCACTTAACAGTCACCCATTTGACTGTCTCAGCAACAGTGACACACTGTTGACACAGTGACACACCTATCCAAGTTAATCTATGGTATATAAACTAAAGAATTTAATATAGTCAGTTTTATTTTCATTATGGTTAGGTTAGTTTAGGTAAGATTTGTCAGGAAACAGGACAAGTGTTTCCTGACGCGGTCTTAGATGACCCGCCGCTGGAGCTTTGGGTCATCTGACAGAGGCCTTCCACTGGCTGACTGGTCCACCCAACACTGAAAACACAGTTATTGCATTAGCTTTCTACCATGTTTGAAAACCATTCTCTCTTACGTTTCTGCGTTCAAAATATCCCATTTCCCTCCACCCCCACCCTAAGCCTTTGTTTCCCCCCCACTAATGGGAGGGTTTCTTCCCCAATCTGGCAACCCTGTTGAGGAATGTTGGTCTGGCGCACTGTGAACCTCAGTTCGGTACATCAAAGCAATACTAATCCTGCCGGCTTGTGTTAAATGCTTCAAACAAAGATAGTGTTAACAAGAGTGAGACCTAGACACGTTCACCTTCCTTAACTGTGACTTACGCTAAATACTGAGGCCTTTTATTGTAAAGCAATATCTAACAGGTAAGCAATGGGGTCTCCATTATAACTTTGGAGGGGGAAATAGACACTGAACATCCTAAAGTATCACATTCAAAACCCCCCTGGCCTGGTGGCTAAACCTCTCGCATCACACGGCCAGCGTCCGGGTTTGATTCCTTTGGGTGTGTTTCCTTACACCGGTTGTCTATGTTCACCATCAGTAAACTGGGTACCTGGGTGTTAGTGGACTGGTGTGGGTCGCATCCTGGGACAAAACTGACCTAATTTGCCCGAAATGCTCAGCATAACAAGGGGCTTTCTATATAGTAGTATGTCATTGATGTCAGCTAGGCCTGTACACCTTGTACATGTACTTGTAGTAAATAAAGATATATTATTATTATTATTATTATTATTATTATTATTATGCATAACGAAGAACATTCAAGTCTTAATAGGTATATTTTAGAGCAAACAATAATCTTCAGACGTATATAGTGCAGAACATTTACTTAAATGTTTTAGAAAAGTCGCTAGTGATCACTCTTAAAAAAAATTATCCTTCAAAAATTTAGAAGATCCACAAACATGTAGAGAGTATGAAGAACATAGCAGAGTATGAAGAACATAGCAGAGTATGAAGAACATAGCAGAGTATGAAGAACATAGCAGAGTATGAAGAACATAGCAGAGTATGAAGAAAATAGCAGAGTATGAAGAACATAGCAGAGTATGAAGAACATAGCAGAGTGTTCAGTGTTCACATTGGAGAGGAGAAGCGCCTTGCTTCAAGAGCACCGCTAAGGGCGTGCAACAAGAGCACCACTAAGGGCGTGCAACAAGCGCACCGCTAAGGGCGTGCAACAAGCGCACCGCTAAGGGCGTGCAACAAGCGCGCCGCTAAGGGCGTGCAACAAGAGCACCGCTAAGGGCGTGCAACAAGAGCACCACTAGTGCAACAAGCGCGCCGCTAAGGGCGTGCAACAAGAGCACCGCTAAGGGCGTGCAACAAGAGCACCGCTAAGGGCGTGCAACAAGAGCACCGCTAAGGGCGTGCAACAAGAGCACCGCTAAGGGCGTGCAACAAGAGCACCGCTAAGGGCGTGCAACAAGAGCACCGCTAAGGGCGTGCAACAAGAGCACCGCTAAGGGCGTGCAACAAGAGCACCGCTAAGGGCGTGCAACAAGAGCACCGCTGAAGGGCGTGCAACAAGAGCACCGCTAAGGGCGTGCAACAAGAGCACCGCAGGGCTGCAACAAGAGCACCGCTAAGGGCGTGCAACAAGAGCACCCTAAGGGCGTGCAACAAGAGCACCGCTAAGGGCGTGCAACAAGGCACCGCTAAGGGCGTGCAACAAGAGCACCGCTAAGGGCGTGCAACAAGAGCACCGCTAAGGGCGTGCAACAAGAGCACCGCTAGGCGTGCAACAAGAGCACCGCTAAGGGCGTGCAACAAGAGCACCGCTAAGGGCGTGCAACAAGAGCACCGCTAAGGGCGTGCAACAAGAGCACCGCTAAGGGCGTGCAACAAGAGCACCGCTAAGGGCGTGCAACAAGAACACCGCTAAGGGCGTGCAACAAGAGCACCGCTAAGGGCGTGCAACAAGAGCACCGCTAAGGGCGTGCAACAAGAGCACCGCTAAGGGCGTGCAACAAGAGCACCGCTAAGGGCGTGCAACAAGAACAAAGCTTCACTACGTGGCTTAACACACACAAACACCAGCTCATAATCTACTCTCAAACACCATCCTCCTGACTGACAGGCGGACACACACACACACACACACACAGGGATGTTAGGAAGTATTTCTTCAGTCACAGAGTTGTCAGGAAGTGGAATAGTCTGGGAAGTGATGTAGTGGAGGCAGGTACCATACATAGCTTTAAGAAGAAGTATGATAAAGCTCATTGAGCAGGGAGAGTGGACCTAGTGGCGACCAGTGAAGAGGCCGGGCCGGGAGCTATGACTCAACCCCTGAAACCACAATTAGGTGAGTACACACACACACACACACACACACAGCGACGATGTAAAACAAATGAGAATAACAAGAACAGGAGAATATTAAACCCCAGTAACAAGAGACTGCAGAAGTGATCAAGAAAGTGGTTTTTCGAGTTCAACCCAAACAAACGACAGTAGATTTATCTGGCACAAAGGTTAAGGTTTTGATGTTTCGAACACAGAGGTCGAAACAGTTGAGAGGCCGGACGATGGACAATATTTACCTATTGAACTGAAGATCCAGTCAAGTCTTACATGATGAACCAAGGTTCCAGTGAGTCAGTAGAACAGTGAGTCACCAGAACAGTGAGTCAATAGAACAGTAAGTCGCCAGAACAGTGAGTCACCAGAAGTCACTAAAACAGTGAGTCACCAGAAGTCACTAAAACAGTGAGTCACCAGAAGTCACTAAAACAGTGAGTCACCAGAACAGTGAGTCAATAGAACAGTAAGTCTCCAGAACAGTGAGTCACCAGAAGTCACTAAAACAGTGAGTCACCAGAAGTCACTAAAACAGTGAGTCACCAGAACAGTGAGTCAATAGAACAGTAAGTCGCAGAACAGTGAGTCACCAGAACAGTGAGTCGCCAGAACAGTGAGTCACCAGAACAGTCACTAAAACAGTGAGTCTCCAGAAGTCACTAAACAGTGAGTCACCAGAAGTCACTAAAACAGTGAGTCACCAGAACAGTGAGTCAATAGAACAGTAAGTTGCCAGAACAGTAAGTCGCCAGAACAGTGAGTCACCAGAAGTCACTAAAACAGTGAGTCACCAGAACAGTCACTAAAACAGTGAGTCGCCAGAACAGTGAGTCACCAGAACAGTAAGTCACCAGAACAGTGAGTCAATAGAACAGTGAGTCACCAGAAGTCACTAAAACAGTAAGCCACCAGAACAGTGAGTCACCAGAACAGTGAGTCGCCAGAACAGTGAGTCAATAGAATAGTAAGTCGCCAGAACAGTAAGTCGCCAGAACAGTGAGTCACCAGAACAGTCACTAAAATAGTGAGTCACCAGAACAGTCACTAAAACAGTGAGTCAATAGAACAGTGAGTCGCCAGAACAGTGAGTCACCAGAACAGTCACTAAAACAATGAGTCACCAGAACAGTGAGTCAATAGAACAGTTAGTCACTGTTCTTAACATTATTATTCTCATTACCAAGAATCAGCTATCTTAGTACTCCTCTGCTATCAACAGCAGCGTGCTGCTATCGTCACTAATTGACTGTTATGTTATAGATATCTCAATCATATAATCAAGATAAATATAAATTCATTAGCAGCAATTCAACTCATACCTATAATTTGTTGCAAGTCATAACTATTTCACAAAAAAATTTACGAAAGAGAAAATATCCCTTATTTAGGCAAAAAAAATATTTTTGTGTCTTAGACAAAAGTTCCAGCGGTGTTTGTGGACTAAACCTTGAGTGGAAGAAGAGGGTTAGAGGTGTTGATACTGGGGAAGAGGATATCTTGGGATCAAACTCTATTGCCTCCCCCCAGGCTCTGCAAAACCCCTACAGGTTTAGATCGACCCCATGATTATATTTTCGAGAGTGCCTTCAGCATGATTAAATAACCACACGTGACCCAATTCTAAATACACACACTCATAACCTGACCACCACCTCTGGGGCGCCATAAACTAAACCACTAGTCAACTAACAACTAGTCAACTAACCACTAGTCAACTAACCACTAGTCAACTAACAACTAGTCAACTAACAACTAGTCAACTAACAACTAGTCAACTAACCACTAGTCAACTAACAACTAGTCAACTAACCACTAGTCAACTAACCACTAGTCAACAAACCACTAGTCAACAAACCACTAGTCAACTAACCACTAGTCAACTAACCAGTAGTCCACTAAACACTAGTCAACTAACAACTAGTACACTAACCAGTAGTCCACTAACTAGTACACTAACCAGTGGTCCACTAACTAGTACACTAACCAGTAGTCCACTAACTAGTACACTAACCAGTAGTCCACTAACTAGTACACAAACCAGTAGTCCACTAACTAGTACACTAACCAGTAGTCCACTAACTAGTACACTAACCAGTAGTCCACAAACAACTAGTCCACAAACTAACAACTAGTCCACAAACTAACAACTAGTGCACAAACTAACAACTAGTGCACAAACTAACAACTAGTCCACAAACTAACAACTAGTCCACAAACTAACAACTAGTCCACAAACTAACAACTAGTCCACAAACTAACAACTAGTCCACAAACTAACAACTAGTCCACAAACTAACAACTAGTCCACAAATTAACAACTAGTCCACAAACTAACAACTAGTCCACAAATTAACTAGTCACAAACTAACAACTAGTAAACAAACTAACATCTAGTCCACAAACTAACAACTATTCCACAAACTAACAACTAGTCCACAAACTAACAACTAGTCCACAACCTAACAACTAGTCCACTAATAACTGCTTGGTAATTATTAAAGTCACAGAATTGGGTCACGTGTGGTTATTTCATTATGCTGAATGAACTCAAAAAATATTATAATCATGGGGACGATTTAAACCCGTAGGGGGTTATGCAAAGCCTGGGGAAGAGGGGAAAGGGGGTAATCGAGTTTGATCCCAAGATATCCTCTTCTCCAGTATCAACACCCCTAACCCTCTTCTTCCAATGTTTAGTCCACAAACACCGCTGGAACTTTTCTCTAAGACACAAAAATATTTTTTTTGCCTAAATAAGGGATATTTTCTCTTTCATAAACATTTTTTGTGATATAGTTATGACTTGCAACAAATTATAGGTATGAGTTGAATTGCTGCTAATGAATTTATATTTGTCTTGATTATATGATTGAGATATCTATAACATAACAGTCAATTAGTAACGATAGCAGCACGCTGCTGTTGATAGCAGAGGAGTACTAAGATAGCTGATTCTTGGTAATGAAAATAATAATGTTAAGAACAGTGACTAACTGTTCTATTGACTCACTGTTCTGGTGACTCATTGTTTTAGTGACTGTTCTGGTGACTCACTGTTCTGGTGACTCATTGTTCTGTTGACTCACTGTTCTGGCGACTCACTGTTCTGGTGACTCACTGTTCAGGTGACTCACTGTTCTGGTGACTCACTGTTCTATTGACTCACTGTTCTGGTGATTCACTGTTCTATTGACTCACTGTTCTGGCGACTCACTGTTCTGGTGACAGTTTTAGTGACTGTTCTGGTGACTCGCTGTTCTATTGACTCACTGTTCTGGCGATTCACTGTTCTGGTGACTCACTGTTCTATTGACTCACTGTTCTATTGACTCACTGTTCTGGCGACTCACTGTTCTGGTGACTCACTGTTCTGGTGACTCACTGTTCTATTGACTCACTGTTCTGGCGACTCACTGTTCTGGTGACTCACTGTTCAGGTGACTCACTGTTCTGGTGACTCACTGTTCTATTGAATCACTGTTCTGGTGACTCACTGTTCTATTGACTCACTGTTCAGGTGACTCACTGTTCTGGTGACTCACTGTTCTATTGACTCACTGTTCTGGTGACTCACTGTTCTATTGACTCACTGTTCTGGTGACTCACTGTTCTGGTGACTCGCTGTTCTGGTGGTTCACTGTTCTGGTGACTTACTGTTCTGGTGACTTACTGTTCTGGTGACTCACTATTCTGGTGACTCACTGTTCTGGTGACTTACTGTTCTATTGACTCACTGTTCTGGTAACTTACTGTTCTACTGACTCACTGTTCTGGTGACTCACTGTTTTAGTGACTGTTCTGGTGACTCACTGTTCTGGTGACTCACTGTTCTGGTGACTCACTGTTTTAGTGACTGTTTTGGTGACTCACTATTCTGGCGACTTACTGTTCTGGTGACTCACTGTTCTACTGACTCACTGTTCTGGTGATTCACTGTTTTAGTGACTCACTGTTCTGGCGACTTACTGTTCTGGTGACTCAATTTTAGTGACTGTTCTGGTGACTCACTGTTCTGGCGACTTACTGTTCTATTGACTCACTGTTCTGGTGACCGTTTCAGTGACTGTTCTGGTGATTCACTGTTCTATTGACTCACTCTTCTGGCGACTTACTGTTCTATTGACTCACTATTTTAGTGACTGTTCTGGCGACTTACTGTTTTATTGACTCACTGTTCTGTGACTCACTGTTCAATTGACTCACTGTTCAATTGACTCACTTCTAATGACTCCCTGTTCTGGCGACTCACCGTTCTGGTGACTCACTGTTCTGGTGTCTCACTGTGGTGACTCACTGTTTTATTGACTGTTCTGGTGATTCACTGTTCTATTGACCCACTGTTCTGGCGACTTACTGTTCTGGTGACTCACTGTTTTAGTGACTGTTCTGGCGACTTACTGTTCTATTGACTCAGTTCTGTGAATCACTGTTCAACTGACTCACTGTTCTGGTGACTAACTGTTCAGGCGACTCACTGTTCTGGTGACTCACTGTTCTGGTGACTCACTGTTCTGGCGACATACTGTTCCGGTGACTCACTGTTCTGGTGACATACTGTTCTGGTGACTTACTGTTCTGGTGATTCACTGCTTTAGTGACTGTTCTGGTGACTTACTGTTCTGGTGACTCACTGTTTTGGCGAGTTACTGTTCTGGTGACTCACTGTTTTAGTGACTGTTCTGGTGACTCACCGTTCTGGCGACTTACTGTTCTATTGACTCACTGTTCTGGTGACTCACCGTTTTAGTGACTGTTCTGGCGACTTACTGTTCTGGTGACTTACTGTTCAATTGACTCACTGTTCTGGTGACTTACTGTTCTATTGACTCACTGTTCTGGTGACTTACTGTTCTATTGACTCACTGTTCTGGTGACTCACTGTTCTATTGACTCACTATTCTGGTGACTCACTGTTTCAGTGACTGTTCTGGCGACTTACTGTTCTGGTGACTTACTGTTCTGGTGACTCACTTTTCTGGTGACTTACTGTTCTATTGACTCACTGTTCTGGTGACTTACTATTCTATTGACTCACTGTTCTCTTGACTCAATGTTTAGTGACTGTTCTGGTGACTCACAGTTTTACTGACTGTTCTGGCGACTTACTGTTCTGGTGACTCAGTTTTAGTGACTGTTCTGGTGATTCACTGTTCTGGCGACTTACTGTTCTATTGACTCACTGTTTTAATGACTGTTCTGGCGGCTTATTGTTCTATTGACTCACTGTTCTGGTGACTCACTGTTCTATTCACTCACTGTTCTGTTGACACAGTTCTGGTAACTCACTGTTCTGACTCACTATTCTACTGAGTCACTGTTCTACTGATTCACTGTTCTGGTGACTGCTCTATTGACTCATTATTGTAGTGACTCACTGTTTCAGTATCTCACTGTTTTATTGACTCACTGTTCTGGTGACTCACTGTTCTGGTGACTCACTGTTCTACTGACTCACTATTCTACTGACTAACTGTTCTACTGATTCACTATTCTAGTGACTGTTTCAGTATCTCACTGTTCTACTGACTCACTGTTCTGGTGACTCACTGTTCTACTGACTCACTGGAACCTTGGTTCATCATGTAAGACTTGACTGGATCTTCAGTTCAATAGGTAAATCTTGTCCATCTTCCGGCCTCTCAACTGTTTCGACCTCTGTGTTCGAAACATCAAAACCTTAACCTTTGTGCCAGATAAATCTACTGTCGTGAGAGTAGTAATAATACCTGAGGGACTGATCCCCTTCCACCAAGGCTGAGGGACTGATCCCTCACACCAAGGCTGAGGGACTGATCCCCTTCCACCAAGGCTGAGGGACTGATCCCCCACCAGGCTGAGGTACTGATCCCTCACCGAGGCTGAGGGACTGATCCCTCACACCGAGGCTGAGGGACTGATCCCTCACACCAAGGCTGAGGGACTGATCCCTCACACCAAGGCTGAGGGACTGATCCCCTTCCACCAAGGCTGAGGGACTGATCCCCTTCCACCAAGGCTGAGGGACTGATCCCATCACACCAAGGCTGAGGGACTGATCCCCTTCCACCAAGGCTGAGGGACTGATTCCCTCACACCGAGGCTAAGGGACTGATCCGTCACACCGAGGCTGAGGGACTGATCCCCTCACATCGAGGCTGAGGGGCTCAACCCCTCACATTGAGGCTGAGGGACTGATCCCTCACACCGAGGCTGAAGGACTGATCCTCACACACCGAGGCTGAGGGACTGATCCTCTCACACCGAGGCTGAGGGACTGATCCTCTCACACCGAGGCTGAGGGACTGATCCTCTCACACCGAGGTTGAGGGACTGATCCTCACACACCGAGGCTGAGGGACTGATCCCTCACATTGAGGCTGAGGACTGATCCTCATGCCGAGGCTGAGGGACTGATCCTCTCCACCGAGGCTGAGGGACTGATCCTCTCACACCGAGGCTGAGGGACTGATCCTCTCACACCGAGGCTGTGGGACTGATCCCCTCCCACCGAGGCTGAGGGACTGATCCTCTCACACCGAGGCTGAGGGACTGATCCCTCACACCGAGGCTGAGGGACTGATCCCTCACACCAAGGCTGAGTGACTGATCCCTCACACCAAGGCTGAGGGACTGATCCCTCACACCAAGGCTGAGGGACTGATCCCTCACACCGAGGCTGAGGGACTTATCCCTCACACCGAGGCTGAGGGACTGATCCCCTCACACCGAGGCTGAGGGACTGATTCCCTCACACCGAGGCTGAGGGACTGATCCCTCACACCAAGGCTGAGGGACTGATCCCTCAAGCCGAGGCTGAGGGACTGATCCCTCACGCCGAGGCTGAGGGACTGATCCCCTCACACCGAGGCTGGAGGACTGATCCCCTCCACCGAGGCTGAGGGACTGATCCCTCACACCGAGGCTGAGGAACTGATCCCCTCACACCGAGGCTGAGGGACTGATCCCCTCACACCGAGGCTGAGGGACTGATCCCCTCACACCGAGGCTGAGAGACTGATCCTTCACACCGAGGCTGAGGGACTGATCCCCTCACACCGAGGCTGAGGGACTGATCCTTCACACCGAGGCTGAGGGACTGATCCCTCACACCGAGGCTGAGAGACTGATCCCCTCACACCGAGGCTGAGGGACTGATCCTTCACACCGAGGCTGAGGGACTGATCCCTCACACCGAGGCTGAGACACTGATCCGTCACACCGAGGCTGAGGGACTGATCCCCACACCGAGGCTGAGAGACTGATCCCCTCACACCGAGGCTGAGGGACTGATCCCCTCACACCGAGGCTGAGGGACTGATCCCTCACACCGAGGCTGAGACACTGATCCGTCACACCGAGGCTGAGGGACTGATCCCCTCACACCGAGGCTGAGGGACTGATCCCCTCACATCGAAGCTGAGGGACTGATCCCTCACACCGTGGCTGAGGGACTGATCCCCTCACACCGAGGCTGAGGGACTGATCCCCTCACATCGAAGCTGAGGGACTGATCCCTCACACCGTGGCTGAGGGACTGATCCTTCACACCGAGGCTGAGGGACTGATCCCCTCACACCGAGGCTGAGGGGTCATGGGAGGCTATCATACTTCATACAGCACCTGGGTCATGGGAGGCTATCATACTTCATACAGCACCTGGGTCATGGGAGGCTATCATACTTCATACAGCACCTGGGTCATGGGAGGCTATCATACTTCATACAGCACCTGGGTCATGGGAGGCTATCATACTTCATACAGCACCTGGGTCATGGGAGGCTATCATACTTCGTACAGCACCTGGCCATGAGGCTATCATACTTCATACAGCACCTGAGTCATGGGAGGCTATCATACTTCATACAGCACCTGGGTCATGGGAGGCTATCATACTTCATACACCACCTGGGTCATGGAGGCTATCATACTTCATACACCACCTGGGTCATGGGAGGCTATCATACTTCATACAGCACCTGGGTCATGGAGGCTATCATACTTCATACAGCACCTGGTCATGGAGGCTATCATACTTCATACACACCTGGGTCATGGAGGCTATCATACTATCGCACGAGTCATGGGGATCACCATCAGCACTGAGTCATGGAGGCTATCATACTTCATACAGCACCTGAGTCATGGGAGCTATCATACTCATACCACCTGGGTCATGAGGCTATCATACTTCATACACACCTGGGTCATGGAGCTATACTATACACACCTGGGTCATGGCTATCATACTTCATACAGCACCTGGTCATGGGAGGCTATCATACTTCATACACACCTGGGTCATGGGAGGCTATCATACTCATCAGCACCTGGGTCAGGGAAGGCTATCATACTTCATACAGCACCTGGGTCATGGGAGGCTATCATACTTCATACAGCACCTGGGTCATGGGAGGCTATCATACTTCATACAGCACCTGGTCATGGAGGCATCATACTTCATACAGCACCTGGTCATGGAGGCTATCATACTTCATACACCACCTGGGTCATGGAGGCTATCATACTTCATACACCCTGGGTCATGGAGGCTATCATACTTCATACACCACCTGGGTCATGGGAGGATATCATACTTCATACAGCACCTGGGTCATAGGAGGCTATCATACTTCATAGAGCACCTGGGTCATGGAGGCTATCATACTTCATACAGCACCTGGGTCATGGAGGCTATCATACTTCATACACACCTGGGTCATGGAGGCTATCATACTTCATACACACCTGGGTCATGGGAGGCTATCATACTTCATACAGCACCTGGGTCATGAGGCTATCATACTTCTACAGCACCTGGTCATGGGAGGCTATCATACTTCATACAGCACCTGGGTCATGGAGGCTATCATACTTCATACAGCACCTGGTCATGGGAGGCATCATACTTCATACAGCACCTGGTCATGGGAGGCTATCATACTTCATACAGCACCTGGTCATGGAGCTATCATACTTCATACACACCTGGGTCATGGAGCTATCATACTCATACACACCTGGGTCATGGAGGCTATATACTCATACAGCACCTGAGTCATGGGAGGCTATCATACTTCATACAGCACCTGAGTCATGGGAGGCTATCATACTTCATACACCACCTGGGTCATGGAGGCTATCATACTTCATACAGCACCTGGGTCATGGAGGCTATCATACTTCATACAGCACCTGGGTCATGGGAGGTATCATACTTCATACACACCTGGGTCATGGAGGCTATCATACTTCATAACACCTGGGTCATGGGAGGCTATCATACTTCATACAGCACCTGGGTCATGGAGGCTATCATACTTCATACAGCACCTGGGTCATGGGAGGCTATCATACTTCATACAGCACCTGGGTCATGGGAGGCTATCATACTTCATACAGCACCTGAGTCATGGGAGGCTATCATACTTCATACAGCACCTGAGTCATGGGAGGCTATCATACTTCATACACCACCTGGGTCATGGAGGCTATCATACTTCATACAGCACCTGGGTCATGGAAGGCTATCATACTTCATACAGCACCTGGGTCATGGGAGGCTATCATACTTCATACAGCACCTGGGTCATGGGAGGCTATCATACTTCATACAGCACCTGGGTCATGGGAGGCTATCATACTTCATACAGCACCTGGGTCATGAGGCTATCATACTTCATCAGCACCTGGGTCATGGAGGCTATCATACTTCATACAGCACCTGGTCATGGGAGGCTATCATACTTCATACAGCACCTGAGTCATGGGAGGCTATCATACTTCATACAGCACCTGGGTCATGGGAGGCTATCATACTTCATACAGCACCTGGGTCATGGGAGGCTATCATACTATACAGCACCTGGGTCATGGGAGGCTATCATACTTATACAGCACCTGGGTCATGGGAGGCTATCATATTTCACCCTGGTCATGGGAGGCTATCATACTTCATACACACCTGGGTCATGAAGGCTATCATACTTCATACACACCTGGGTCATGGAGGCTATCTCTTCATCACCACCTGGGTCATGGGAGGTATCATACTTCTCACACCTGGGTCATGGAGGCTATCATACTTCATAAGCACCTGGGTCATGGAGGCTATCATACTTCATACACACCTGGTCATGGGAGGCTATCATACTTATACAGCACCTGGGTCATGGGAGGCTATCATACTTCATACACACCTGAGTCATGGGAGGCAATCATACTTCATACACACCTGGTCATGGGAGGCTATCATACTTCATACACACCTGGTCTGAGGCTATCTACTTCATACACCACCTGGGTCATGGAGGCTATCATACTTATCAGCACCTGGGTCATGGAGGCTATCATACTTCATACAGCACCTGGGTCATGGGAGGTATCAACTTAACAGCACCTGTCATGGGAGGCTATCATACTCATACACCACCTGGGTCATGGGAGGCTATCATACTTCATACAGCACCTGGGTCATGAAGGCTATCATACTTCATACACACCTGGGTCATTGGAGGCTATCATACTTCATACACCACCTGGGTCATGGGAGGCTATCATACTTCATACAGCACCTGGGTCATGGGAGGCTATCATACTTCATACACCACCTGGGTCATGGAAGGCTATCATACTTCATACACCACCTGGGTCATGGGAGGCTATCATACTTCATACACCACCTGGGTCATGGAGGCTATCATACTTCATACAGCACCTGGGTCATGGAGGCTATCATACTTCATACAGCACCTGGGTCATGGAGGCTATCATACTTCATACACCACCTGGGTCATGGAGGCTATCATACTATACAGCACCTGGGTCATGGGAGGCTATCATACTCATACACCACCTGGGTCATGGAGGCTATCATACTTCATACACACCTGGGTCATGGGAGGCTATCATACTTCATACAGCACCTGGGTCATGGAGGCTATCATACTTCATACAGCACCTGGGTCATGGGAGGCTATCATACTTCATACACTCACCTGGGTCATGGGAGGCTATCATACTTCATACACACCTGGGTCATGGAAGGCTATCATACTTCATACACACCTGGGTCATGGAAGGCTATCATACTTCATACACCACCTGGGTCATGGGAGGCTATCATACTTCATACAGCACCTGGGTCATGGGAGGCTATCATACTTCATACAGCACCTGGGTCATGGAGGCTATCATACTTCATACACCACCTGGGTCATGGGAGGCTATCATACTTCATACAGCACCTGGGTCATGGAGGCTATCATACTTCATACAGCACCTGGGTCATGGAAGGCTATCATACTTCATACAGCACCTGGGTCATGGGAGGCTATCATACTTCATACAGCACCTGGGTCATGGAGGCTATCATACTTCATACAGCACCTGGGTCATGGGAGGCTATCATACTTCATACACCACCTGGGTCATGGGAGGCTATCATACTTCATACACACCTGGGTCATGGAAGGCTATCATACTTCATACACCACCTGGGTCATGGAAGGCTATCATACTTCATACACCACCTGGGTCATGGGAGGCTATCATACTTCATACAGCACCTGGGTCATGGGAGGCTATCATACTTCATACAGCACCTGGGTCATGGAGGCTATCATACTTCATACACCACCTGGGTCATGGAAGGCTATCATACTTCATACACCACCTGGGTCATGGAAGGCTATCATACTTCATACACCACCTGGGTCATGGAAGGCTATCATACTTCATACAGCACCTGGGTCATGGGAGGCTATCATACTTCATACACCACCTGGGTCATGGGAGGCTATCATACTTCATACACACCTGGGTCATGGGAGGCTATCATACTTCATACAGCACCTGGGTCATGGAGGCTATCATACTCATACACCACCTGGGTCATGGAGGCTATCATACTTCATACACCACCTGGGTCATGGAAGGCTATCATACTTCATACCACCTGGGTCATGGAGGCTATCATACTTCATACAGCACCTGGGTCATGGAGGCTATCATACTTCATACAGCACCTGGGTCATGGAGGCTATCATACTTCATACAGCACCTGGGTCATGGAAGGCTATCATACTTCATACAGCACCTGGGTCATGGAGGCTATCATACTTCATACAGCACCTGGGTCATGGAGGCTATCATACTTCATACAGCACCTGGGTCATGGAGGCTATCATACTTCATACACCACCTGGGTCATGGAGGCTATCATACTTCATACACACCTGGGTCATGGAGGCTATCATACTTCATACACACCTGGGTCATGGAGGCTATCATACTTCATACACACCTGGGTCATGGAGGCTATCATACTTCATACACCACCTGGGTCATGGAGGCTATCATACTTCATACACCACCTGGGTCATGGAGGCTATCATACTATACACACCTGGGTCATGGAGGCTATCATACTTCATACACACCTGGGTCATGGAGGCTATCATACTTCATACAGCACCTGGGTCATGGAAGGCTATCATACTTCATACACACCTGGGTCATGGAAGGCTATCATACTTCATACACCACCTGGGTCATGGGAGGCTATCATACTTCATACAGCACCTGGGTCATGGGAGGCTATCATACTTCATACACACCTGGGTCATGGAAGGCTATCATACTTCATACACCACCTGGGTCATGGAGGCTATCATACTTCATACAGCACCTGGGTCATGGGAGGCTATCATACTTCATACACCACCTGGGCATGGAGGCTATCATACTTCATACACCACCTGGGTCATGGAGGTATCATACTTCATACACCACCTGGGTCATGGAAGGTTATCATACTTCATACACCACCTGGGTCATGGAGGCTATCATACTCATACACCACCTGGGTCATGGAGGTATCATACTTCATACAGCACCTGGGTCATGGAAGGTATCATACTTCATACAGCACCTGGGTCATGGAAGGCTATCATACTCATACACCACCTGGGTCATGGGAGGCTATCATACTTCATACAGCACCTGGGTCATGGAAGGCTATCATACTTCATACACCACCTGGGTCATGGGAGGCTATCATACTTCATACACCACCTGGGTCATGGAAGGCTATCATACTTCATACACCACCTGGGTCATGGGAGACTATCATACTTCATACAGCACCTGGGTCATGGGAGACTATCATACTTCATACAGCACCTGGGTCATGGAAGGCTATCATACTTCATACAGCACCTGGGTCATGGGAGGCTATCATACTTCATACAGCACCTGGGTCATGGGAGGCTATCATACTTCATACACCATCTGGGTCATGGAGGCTATCATACTTCATACAGCACCTGGGTCATGGGAGACTATCATACTTCATACAGCACCTGGGTCATGGAAGACTATCATACTTCATACAGCACCTGGGTCATGGAAGGCTATCATACTTCATACAGCACCTGGGTCATGGAGGCTATCATACTTCATACAGCACCTGGGTCATGGGAGACTATCATACTTCATACAGCACCTGGGTCATGGGAGACTATCATACTTCATACAGCACCTGGGTCATGGGAGACTAGCATACTTCATACAGCACCTGGGTCATGGGAGACTATCATACTTCATACAGCACCTGGGTCATGGGAGGCTATCATATTTCATACAGCACCTGGGTCATGAAGGCTATCATACTTCATACAGCACCTGGGTCATGGGAGACTATCATACTTCATACAGCACCTGGGTCATGGAGGCTATCATACTTCATACACCACCTGGGTCATGGAGGCTATCATACTTCATACAGCACCTGGGTCATGGAAGGCTATCATACTTCATACACCACCTGGGTCATGGAAGGCTATCATACTTCATACACCACCTGGGTCATGGGAGACTATCATACTTCATACAGCACCTGGGTCATGGGAGACTATCATACTTCATACAGCACCTAGGTCATGGGAGGCTATCATACTTCATACACCACCTGGGTCATGGGAGGCTATCAGGCTAGCTTTACTTCCTTGGATCAAGAGCTGTTCAATAACATCAAGTTACCTTTGTGTGCGTGTGTTCGTGTGTGCGTGCGTGTGTACTCACCTAATTGCACTTACCTAATTGTGGTTGCAGGGGTCGAGACTCAGCTCCTGGCCCCGCCTCTTCACTTATCGCTACTGGGTCCCCTCTCTCCCTGCTCCATTAGCTTTACCATACCTCGTCTTAAAGCTATGTATGGTTCCTGCCTCCACTATATCACTTGCTAGACTATTCCACTTCCTGACTACTCTATAGCTGAAGAAATACTTCCTAACATCCCTTTGACTCACCTGAGTCTTCAACTTCCAATTGTGACCCCTTGTTTATGTGTCCCCTCTCTAGAACATCCTGTCTATATCCACCTTGTCTATTCCACGTAGTATTTTGTACGTCGTTATCATGTCTCCCCTAACCATCCTGTCCTTCAGTGGTGTCAGGCCGATTTCCCTTAACCTTTCTTCGTAGGACATTCCCCTTAGCTCTGGAACTAACCTTGTCGCAAACCTTTGCACTTTCTCTATTTTCTTGACGTGCTTGACCAGGTATGGGTTCCAAACTGGTGCTACATATTCTAGTATGGGCCTTCTTTGCCCTTCCCCGATCTTCATGACTTTGCATTTGGCTGAGTAAAATTCGAGAAGCCAGTTGCTGGACCAGGTGTCCAGCATGTCCAGGCCTCTTTGAAGTCCTGCCTGATCCTCATCTGATTTAATTATATAATAATAATAATAATAATAATAATAATAATAATAATAATAATAATAATAATAATAATAATAATAATGTTTATTTAGATATGGTACAATGATACATAGTAAGGTAGACATGATACAATGATACATAGTAAGGTAGACATGATACAATGATACATAGTTAGGTATAAATGAGATGTACATGCCAAAAGCCCCTAATATGCTGTGCATTGCACATCATCTGCGAACAGGGACACTTCTAAGTCTATCACGTCCGTCATGTCATTCACATATACCAAGAATAGTACTGGTCCTAGGACTGACCCCTGTGGGACCCCGCTCGTCACAGGCGCCCACTGTGATACCTCGTCACGTACCATGACCCGTTGTTGCCTCCCTGTCAGGTATTCTCTGATCCATTGCAGTGCCCTTCCTGTTATACACGCCTGATCCTCTAGCTTCTGCACTAATCTCTTGTGAGGAACTGTGTGTGTGTGTGTGTGTGTGTGTGTGTGTGTGTGTGTGTGTGTACTCACCTATTTATGGTTGTAGGGGTCGATTCACAGCTCCTGACCCCGCCTCTTCAATGGTCACTACTAGATCGACTCCCTGCTCCATGAGCTTTGTCATATCTCTTCTTGAAGCTATGTATGCATCCTGTCTCCACTACATCACTCTCCAGACTGCTCCACTTCCTGACAACTCTATGGCTTAAGAAATACTTCCTAACATCCCTGTAACGCATCTGAGTTTTCAATTTCTAGTTGTGTCCCCTTGTTGCTGTGTCCCATCATTGAAACATCCTATCCCTATCCACCATGTCAATTCCTCTTAGTATTTTATATATCGTTATCATGTCCCCCTATATATCCTGTCCTCCAGTGTTATCAGGTTGATTTCCCTCATAGGGAAACCTTTCTCTAATTTCTTGACGTGCTTTACCAGGTGTGGATTGCATACTGGTGTTGCATATTCCAATATGGGCCTGACGTACACGGTGTACAGTGTGTTGAAACGCTATTCTTAGGTTTGCCAGGCGCCCATATGCTGCTGTAGTTATTTGACTGATGTGTTATTTGATTGATGTGTTATTTGATTGATGTGTGCCTCAGATGTGCTCGGTATTATACTCACCCTAAGATCCTTCTCCTTGAGTGAGGCTAACCTGCACTCTGCGGTGTTCTTTCACCTTCCCCAGTCTTTATGACTTTGCATTTGGTGGGGTTAAACTCCAAGAGCCAGTTGTTGGACTACGCTTGCAGCCTGTCCAGATTCCTTTGTAGTCCCATTTGATCCTCATAACACTTGAATTCTCCGCATTAGCTTCATGTCGTCTGCAAACAGCGACATCTCAGAATCTATCCCTTCAGTCATGTGTGTGTGAAAGGGGAGGGAGAGAGGGGGAGAGAGGAGAGAGGGAGAGAGAGAGAGAGAGAGAGAGAGAGAGAGAGAGAGAGAGAGAGAGAGAGAGAGAGAGAGAGAGGAGAAGAGGAGAGAGAGAGAGAGAGGGAGAGAGAGTGATGGCTGTATTAGTGTGGAGGCAGAATGGAAGGTGGTGGTGCCGTGTACTAGACGGACACGAGATGGAAGGCGGGGCACAACACGCACACTGCCGTACAAAAACTGCTGGTATGATCACCCATGATTTTATCTTTGACGAGAACACTGGAAAGGATTCTTGCGCGGACCACCCTGCTATTGTAGAAAACGGCGGTCGGCGTGAAGAATCAAATCTTGAATGAACGCTTAGTGCTGAATAGAAAATGTAAATTTCAACAGAAAAGAATTGAAAATGTAATTGTGAATGAAATAGCACTCGCTGAAGTGGGGGGAAGGGATGTCTTCATTCTGCTCCTGGTCCCGCCTCTTAACTTTATAAACTGACCGGCATATACTGATTCCTAGCCCCTTTCATAATCTAATCTTGAAACTGTGTATGGAGTTTGCCTCCACTTCGCCTCCTTTAATTTATTTCACTTTTCCTTGAAGGTAAGTCACCCCTTAACTCTTACACTAAAGAAGTATTTCTTAACATCTCTGTGACTCATCTAATTTTGTCTTGGCTTCTATTAATGCCCTCTCGCCCCCTTTGCCTCACATTTCAGTCAGTTCCTGTTTGCTCTCTCGAAGCATCTGGGTATCTTATACGTCGTTACCATGGTTCAACTGGTTCTTCTCTCTTCCAAGGCTATCGGATTTAATTCTTTGAACCTCATAGTTCTCTTACCAGCCGAGCTTTCTCCAGTTTCTAAATTGCTTTCTCAGTTGTTGACGTCATGCTGATGACACGTAAACTAAGAAATATCTGACGTATGTTAAGCGTAATGCCCTGAGGGATTCCTTGTCAAGTTTCGTATTCTCTGTTAATGTTATGCAGTTCGTGTGTATCTCTGGTTATATGTTTGGTGTAATAATTACGCTCAGGTCCTTCGCTTTACTTAATGAAGATTACCTGAACACGATTCATGGGACAATGGCCCCAGCGGCCTGATCCCAGACCAGGCCTACTGGTTGATGGTTTATCAACCAGGCTGTTGGTGCCAGCCATATGGAGTTCAGCACATGCATCACAGCCCGGCTGATCAGGAGCCGACTTGAGGAACTTATCCAGCTCCACTGGAACACCGCTAAGAGTCTGTGTTGACAATTCCCTTTATGTGCTAAGGGAGGATGTTAAAAACCCTTGAACTATTTACTGCTCGCGGATGAACTAATTTTGATGTGTACATTTAGGACCAATACCTCCAGAATTTTCCAGGTGTAAATTATGATTTATTTTGTTGCCTCGGTTCCAAGGAGTAATCTCCAGGCGTTCCCAATACTGTAATTTAGGTGCTTGACTGACTCTATACAGGCAGAAAAGGCTCTCTGCACATTCTCTAGTTCTTCAATTTCGCCTGCCTTAAAAAAAAGAAGTGTTAATGTGCAGCAACATTCCATGTTCCCTGGAGAGAACAAGTGATGTACAGATTATCATCATTGGTTTGGTATGTGTTGTTTCGGCTGCTCGAGTATGCAGCCCATCCAGCAAAACTTGTGATCCTTGAATGTAAGTTCTTCTCTTATTATCACTCCTGAGTCCCTCATATTCCTCTTCTGCTCTACTGGTGTCCCGTACTCGACTGTTAGTGCACTCGGCTCACACGCTGAGGTCCGGGGGTCGATCCCCGGTACGGTTGAAAACATTAGGACGTTTTTCCTTAAAATACCTGCTGTCCAATGTTCACCCATCAGTAAAATAGGTACCTGGGTGTTAGTAGACTGGTGTGGGTCGCATCCCGTTACAAAACTGACCTAATTTGCCCGAAAATGCTCTACATAACAAGTGGCTTTCTATATAGTAATGTAATTGATATCAGCTAGGACTGTATACCTTGTGCATATACTCGTAGAAACAAAGATTTATTATTATTAAATTTGTTTCATACTCCGTACAGCTTTAAGAATTATAAGTTTTCCATGTCACAGGAGCTGAAATTTGTCCTTACTGAACATTTTTGTTTTTTGTGTCCCGCTGAAAGACCAACATAATATTAACTTGTAGACTTGCTGTATCCTCAATGGATGTCACAAATTCTAGTATTGTCTGTAATGGATGATATACTGCTATGAATTATGTGTCTGTCTATGTCGGATATCAGAATGAGGAGAATTAGGACGAGTTTTCCGCTGTAGCCTCTGACTCTGACTCTTTGAGTTCGACGTTTGAAAATTAAAACTCCATCTGTACCTCTTTTCCATCACGGCGCCAAGAATACGCATTACAACCGACACTTATACACAACTAGCTGCGTTTGTATGGGTCGAGTAACAGCTCCTGGACCTGGCTCCGCCACTGGATCCTTCATAAAAAAAACTTCCAGCATGACCACCTACACACCAAAGTATATGTACATAAATTACTGCACAAATGACCAAAAAATATTCCTGTGCTCGTGAGAGTTACAACAAGTTTGTAGAGTTACCTCCATATCCTGTTTGCTGGTGGGCCATGGTGCATAGCCTAGCATGTCCACACAACCCATGGTGCATAGCCTAGCATGTCCACACAACCCATGGTGCATAGCCTAGCATGTCCACACAACCCATGGTGCATAGCCTAGCATGTCCACACAATCCATGGTGCATAGCCTAGCATGTCCACACAATCCATGGTGCATAACCTAGCATGTCCACACAATCCATGGTGCACAACCTAGCATGTCCACACACAACCCGTGGTGCAGAAGAGCCTAGCATGTCCACACAACCCATGGTGCATAGCCTAGCATGTCCACACAATCCATGGTGCATAACCTAGCATGTCCACACACAACCCGTGGTGCAGAAGAGCCTAGCATGTCCACACAACCCATGGTGCATAGCCTAGCATGTCCACACAACCCATGGTGCATAGTCTAGCATGTCCACACAACCCATGGTGCATAGCCTAGCATGTCCACACAACCCATGGTGCATAGCCTAGCATGTCCACACACAACCCGCCTCTGCTCTCTTACACCTTTTTTGTTTTGAGGTGTTTCTGCACTTCCATCCCAACCACTTGTTTAACAAAGTGTTTCTGTTCTTCAATCCCAACCACTTGTTTAACACTTTCTGTTCTTCCATCCCAACCACTTGTTTAACAAAGTATTTCTGTTCTTTCTTCCAAACCAATTTTTAGTGATAAGTTGTCTACAATTGTGTTTGATGGCAGATATTCGCGACAAGTATGGAAGACACTGAAAGCAGACCTTTACTGAATTTAGAGACGTTTCACCCTGGGTAATTCTTTAAGCCCTATCATAAAATAGCTTGATAAAGCTCTACACAGAAAGAAACAGTGTGTAATAAAGTATTATTATTATTAGCCAAGGTAAGGGAGATAAGAAATATCTCCATTGCGCCAAGTTTCTGACTTGTTGAACCAAAAGTGAGCTATTCTACTACAGGAGCCCGGACCTGGTTCAGGCTTGCCTGGTTAACCAGGTTGTTGGTGCTGGCGGTCCGCTGGCTCACATCTATCACAGCCTGGTTGATCTGGCACTTTGTGGAGATACTCTGTCCGGTTTATTCTTGAAAGACTTCTACACTTGTCCCAGCAGTGTTTCTGAACGCTTGACGAAAGAGCACAATCGACTAGTGTCACCATTAACAATATCTTCCTTGTTTATAATGTTCTCATTATCCACTCTGATTTTAACCAAGTGTTTTGCAATTCTACTTTCTTTTTTTAACAAAGTGTTCTATTTTACTCTACTGCACGTTGGTCACTAAGGCTGCAATTTACCTGTACACTAATGTGGCTGACACCTACATCCATCACAGTGTTGGGCGACAGGGAGGAGCTGCTGACCACAGGGAGGAGTACAAGATCGGCAAGTACAGGGACATAAGCCAACAGTATAAATTTGTCCCAGTGGGATCAGAGACCTTGGGAGCGTGGGGAAAAAATGCAACACGTTTCCTTAAAGAACTGGGTTCCAGACTCATCGACACCACCAGGGACCCAAGGGCAGCCACGTTCATGTTCCAGCGTCTCAGCGTGGCCATCCAGAGGGGAAATGCATGCTGCATACTTGGCTCGCGTCCGGCTTCGGAGGAGCTGGAGGAGATTCATAATCTTTGACATATTGTACCATTGTATTCATGTTCATGTTTGTGTTTTCTATAAATGTATTCTGTCTATTAATAAAGCATTTATATGTATGTATGTGTGTATATAGGATGGGGTGGTAGGAGAAGTGGAATATTCAAATGGCATCAGGAAGAAATCCAAATTTTCTTCCTTGAAGCCTTTTTATCCACTTCTCCGAGGCTATGGGTCCCACAATTTGCACTAGAGGTGGACCCCATCCTATAAATGAAAAAAAAAAATATATATATATATATATATATTATATATATATATATATATATATAATATATAATATATATATATATATATATATATATATATATATATATATATATATATATATATATATATATATATATACATACGTACACCTCAGTACATATAAACTTAAGTGTATATACGTACCCTGAATTGCATTACCATATATTTATGAAAGCGATAAGCAGAAAAGCCTAAGTTATGATTTTTTATATTTTCCAGAAGGAAGCGAATGTTTTGACGTGGATAAAGGGCTCTTACTCCCGGAAATAAGAGCTCCTTTCCTCTTCCTCGGATCAAATCTGATTACCTCCCACAGCAGCTCTACGACGCCTGCGGGTTTGGTGCTTCCCGATGAATGTTATACTACCACTAAACTAATCCATATGTATTGATAAATTAAAAAAAAAAATTTGCAGAAGACAAGCCTCGCCCACACGAACTGTCGGGTTATAAATAATTACAACGGAAAACTTAAGAGTAAATTCCAATATAGGCAACAAGAGTGTTGCAATACCGCCTTGGATCTTACTTTGGAAGCCTATTCGCTTCCAAACACGAATAAACGGGGGTATAAATAACATCCTGGAGGTGTCCAGCAATGACAGGACTCCCAGCAATGGACTCAAGCTGGACAAATTTAGAAAGCATATAGGGAAGCAGTGGTTTGGAGGCAGTTGTAGACTGATGACACTCCCAGGTAGCGTTGTTGAAACAACAACTTGAGTAGCTTGAAACAGGAGCAACCTCTCCTCTTAACACCCATGAAAATCTTTTTTTTTCACAAACGCTTTCAGCAAATTTCTCGGTTAGGTTAGGTTTGCTTCTCGATCCACAAAAAAAATCAGTTATAATACACAACAGAATCATTATAAATATATAAGATAAAGGGGATAAAAAGTTATGTCCCATGAACAGAAAACTAGCTAGCAATGAGTACGACAGAAAAACTTAGCGAGATTTAACACTGTTTTTGGGTCTCCATCAGACTAATTGTATGTGACTCACGAAACGGTAATGACACGATTGCTTGCGCCTCGGTCTGGAGACTTTCTGACCGCGGGTTCTAACCCCACCCGTGGTATGCTTTATTTGTCTGTCTTTACATTAGTTAAAACGCTGTCTGAAATTAAGAAGACGGGCTTATATGAGGTTTGTGACTGGGTGTGAGTTGGACCTTTCTAGCATGAGTAATAGGCTTACTGAAATGTTCCTTCGTTATATTATCTTCATACTTGTTGGCGTATTGACAACTCGTATGGCGATAAAGAGACAACTTGTAGGAAAGTTATCTTCGAGACAATGTTTAATTCAGAATGACCTGATAAAGCTCTTCTCAAAGCGTAACGTTGTCCCAGTAAAAGCTTGCTCGGCAAGTTATGTCTGTTTCCAAACACGACCCAGTTCATCCATCTGTTCTCTCTATATTTTGATAGCTTTATTACACTGCTCAAAGTCTCCCCGAGGGTGGCGTCCAAGATTACAGAGGTGCACATACTTGAGCCACCAACGGAGCCTCAAGATTCTTTGGGTAAAGCAATTTACGGTAGTAACAGTGAGATATTTCAGCTCATCCTCGTAATCAAACTCAGTATTTCACTTTCGCTAAAACAGTCGAAGGGATGACTGTTACAAGAGACTTAAACAGTGATTATCTGACTGTGTACTGTAGAGTGCACTCGGTAGTCATCTCCTGTTCATGCTTCTAAAAAAATGATCACCTCTGAAATATTTATTGGCATTGTGTTAAGTTTTATTTGGTTATTTTTTTTATTAATATACGAGAATCTAACGTAACGTAGCCTAACCTAATTTAATTAATGTAATTTGAGACATTTACTGGAAAAAGTAAATAGATGAGAAATCGATTTAGAATTTAAGACGTGGAATATTAACAATAAAATTTTGATCACTTGTGATAGAATCGTCCCTAAATTCTATGATTAATTCACAATCAAGCAGATAATGATGGAATGTCTGGGAATAATTCTGCTAAGTTTACACTTGATCAAATTTACATTAGTGGCACCGGTGTGTGATTATATTCACGGGGAAGCGCTAAACCCTTCCGGGTTATACAGTGCCTAGGGAACGGGAGGCAAATAGGTTTCATCCAAGGAAGGGGAGATCAGGTCCAACTGCTTGGATCAGAAGCCTTCACCAGCATCGAGGGACCTCCCTTGAGGGGTGTCAGTGGTACAAACTGCAAAGTATGGAGTCTTGAGCAAGTGTATTTTTTTTTATTTAGCGAGAAATGGAGGTTGTGAAAAGTAAAGGAGCTAAAACAATATATAAAAAAAGTGGCTGAAAGTAAGAGGCCTAAATAGAAAACCTGAGTTAAAAACTTAATAGAGTTGAGGGCTGATTTTTTTAAATAATGTAAATAAAGGGATTTTCAAAGAAACTCATTCAAAACAAGCGGTAAAAAAATCATGTTTACAATATTTGAGGTCAGTGATAGAGTTTGAATAGGAGAAATGCAATAAAAACGAGTGAAAAGGAAACGTCACTGCAAGTGATGTCTACTTAAACATCAGCAAGGCTTTCATGACTGACTGACTGACTGACAGCAGTTTGCATAAAGCTGGACGAAATGAAAGTGAAGATAATGGCTTTCCCTAAGGATTTGCTTTGGGCCTCTTGTTATTCATAGTCTACATTAATGACCTTAGTGAGGGAATAAAATGCTATACGTAGTAAATTAGCGGAAGATACAAAAAATTGGCCGACAGTCAGAGGAAGACACCACTAAATAATAATAATAATGACATAGAAGTAATAAATCAGCTCCACTGAAAGACACGTATGCAACACTGAAGGCAATTTATTTAGGAAACGTTTCTCCACTAGAGGCTTTGTCAATCTAAACAGAGGTCAGGAGAGGTTAGGTGGCGTCAAGTCCAGTAAGGTCAGGTATAGTGGAAACCCTAAACCTATAGACACCATACAACACCTGAAAATAAGAGGCAATTAGGTGTGAGCCTAAGGAGAGAGGTAGCTTCAATTCCTTTGATCAAGAGCCTCCTCACCGGCATCAAGGATTTTTATGTCAATAACAACACACACTAACCGACACACGGAGTTCGACGTTGATTACTGCCGCCGACTGTTTACATTCGTGAAGGATGACACAAACATTGTGGATACAGCGGCTGCCCTACACACTACCCCTACAACGCCACTCTTCTGCTATACTCTGGACCAGATGCGCCCTGCGCTTGGTTCAAGTGTTATCCCACCCACGATACTGAGAATTCGTTTTTTTTTTTTTTTGCCACTGCCTGTCGATGGAGTTAGGATAAGACTGGTCACCCAGACCAGGGAGAGCAACTCTTTCATTGGCGGTGAAATATCTTACTATTACCTCACTGCCACACTTGATCTATCCCACTTTTTGCCACCATCAATCCTGCTCCAGCTTCACAGTTGTATTAACATTGGCTCTTGCTTGTCTTGCCAACAACCGTCTATTACCGCACATGAATATACATTTTTTTTAACAAGATGGTTGCCTCAATTTCCATCTCGCATTAAGAAAGGCATCATCTAGTGGTAAAAATCCCTCCCAATTGTTTTCCAAAAATAGACTTTGTTTAAAGTTTACGAACTAGCTGCTACGAACTTAGACTTTAGTCTGACTTTGATAAACAAACACTTTCTCGTAGATTTATATAGGCGTTGTGTCACATTACTGGTGGAGCACAAAACTGTTATTCAAGGTGAGTACACATACTTATTTCTCATCCATGATCATTTTATATATCAAATTACACCTCACTGCTAATTACGACATATACAAGGGTAGGCTGGCAACACACATATGCTTAAAAATCCAGTAAATTGTACAACAGAAAGACGAATCAACCTCATGATTTAAAATACCTAAGATAGAGTGTACCTGTGATATACCCGTGTCCACTTTCGAGTTTTTTCTACCTTTGCTGCCCAGCCTGTGTTAAGCTTTGCTGTTGATTACCTGCTCAACCAGGGCGGTGCTCGTGGCGGCCCCCTGGCCCATATATAAATCACAGCCTGGTTGATCTGCCACTTGGCGGAAGTAGTGATCCAGTTTTCTCTTGAAAACTTCTACACCGATAAGTGTCGCTCTCATGCATTAAGAATTTGCTTTAATCTTCATGTTAGGGATGAAAGTAGCCTTGTGTACACGTTATATGAAGCCTTAATGACCACTGTGTACTCGATAAGCTTTAAACCCAATGCATTTCAATGATGATTAACTGGAGGTCATCTGGAGTCGCTTCTTGAGGTCATCACCTCCGTAACCCGGTCCCAGACCAGGCCTTCTGGTTGCTGGCCTAATCGATGAAGCTGTTAGTGCCTGCCGTCTGCAGCGTATGCACCATACTCTGATTAAGAACTGTTCTGAGGAATTTGTAGAGTTCACTCTTGAAGACGACTAGGCGTTTGTTGGCAATCTATGAGTGAAGCGAAGGTGGTTTAATTTTGTGTATTTCAAATTCGTTCCATCGAAAACCTTTCACAAACATCAGGGCAGCTGCCCTTTTGAAGGGTGTATTAACAGAAGTATTTGCACTTGTTAAGCTATAAATGTTCGATTTAAAAAAAATGGAAAGTGTAGTCTTATGGTTTGAAAGATGTAACTTCCATGGCACTGCACAAAGCCTAGTACTAGAGGTATAACTTTCATTTTCTGCCCATCTAGTGTGTGCCGCACTCAAATCTACACATTTGGTTAAGTTTAAAGCTTGCAAAAGCGCATTTACACTAACAGTGAAGAATACGTTAATTCCGAATATAGGGATCAAAACAAACTTTGGCTATATAAATGTTTTTTAACTACGGTTGCAGCAGGTTTTGATTATGGCATGTAACCCATCTCCCTCACTGTGTACCCAGCAACTGTAGCTGTAAAATAAATTATGACTGTAAATATTCAACGCTTATATAGTCATACCCCGTCTACGTCATTAACTGGTTCCAAGAGCCGTGATGTAACCCGGTGTTTGGCGTAAACCGGACATGCCTTAAACAATGCTTAAAATGAAGACAAACACCGTGAATCTAGCGTAAATAACTCACCAAAGAATATAACTATTGCTGAACCTTAAAGAACACTAGAAACACATTTAGTCATATTTTTTTGAAGAATAATGAACACAAAAAAATATAAGACGTTGGTGACGTTGCTGAGTGACGTAAACTCGGACGTAATGACGTTCGCTGAACTTAAATTTACTTCAGAAAAGTGACGTAAAGGCGGATTTGACGCAGACCGAAATGACGTAAAGCGGCGTATGACTGTATATGAAACTCGAATAAGCACCATAGGTATTTTTATATATATTATTTAATAAGGTTGATGTGTTATAGCCGTGTTGGTCATACGGTACAAGGCATGATAATATCTATATAAAGTTAGCTTAAAAAATCACCTTCAAAATAAATCACCTAACATCTGGCTGAACCGAAAAATAACGTTGGCTGCAATTTCAGCAAAGTTATCAAGGCATGAACCGTCACTTGGCACCTGTGTATGCGTTATTAAGTTCGCTAAAGTTCATCTTATTCGTTGTTGTAATATACAAGATTTGTCCTGATGACATTTGGCATTTCTCCAAACACATGTCTGGAAGCCCCTTATTTTGTGTACACGCGCACACACACAGTAGCAACCAGCGAAGAGGCGGGGCCAGGAGCTGTGAATCGACCCCTGTAACCACAAATAGGTAAGTACATACACACACACGCTCTTGTACTACGTACATGTTAAAGGAAAATCACCCAAAACATGTCTCTGACATACTAAGACATGCCGAGTGATGCAACTGGCCATGTCGGAGGCCACAGCCAGTGCTTCACCTTCCTCACCACCACACACTACTGATTGTTACGTGCACTACTGATTGTTACGTGCACTACTGATTGTTACGTGCACTACTTATTGTTACGTGCACTACTGATTGTTACGTGCACTACTGATTGTTACGTGCACTACTGATTGTTACGTGCATCCCCCCCACTGCAGAACCAACATAACAAAAGGAACACTGCAGCAGGCCTACTGACCCATGCGAGGCAAGTCCATCACTCCCCGGCACAAATGAACAAGTCATACGACAATGACTCGTGCTAGGTGATTTACCCTATTGCAAATACACATATAATTATCTTTAATATATATAAAAAAATAAAGAAATCGTCGGGAAACCAAAAACGCGAAAATATACCACTCATATAAAAATATCTTAAAAGATGCCTAGTGCGAAAAATACGTTGAGACAGCATTTTGCCTCTTGCCTTCTCACACTGACGCATCAGCACTCTCAACATACCCTAAATAACCGACACTTTGGAGAGAAAACTGTGAACGGAGTCCATCCTCGTTT
The DNA here is from genome assembly GCA_009830355.1 of Cherax destructor. Taxonomy (NCBI): domain Eukaryota; kingdom Metazoa; phylum Arthropoda; class Malacostraca; order Decapoda; family Parastacidae; genus Cherax; species Cherax destructor. The sequence goes on along the minus strand of WNWK01006074.1, from coordinate 61,425 downwards.
TTCTATATAATTTTTTTTTTTTGCTGCCGAAGTGGCTGGTTTATTGCGCATCCCATATCCACCCCGCGGAGGGCAGCGGAGGGCCGCGGAGGGCCGCGGAGGGCAGCGGAGGGCCGCGGAGGGCAGCGGAGGGCCGCGGAGGGCAGCGGAGGGCTGCGGAGGGCAGCGGACGCACATTCTCCTGCGGTACCCTCCACGGGATGGATATGGAGTACCGTTCCTGTATTTAGTTCTGACTTGTTGGTAAAAAAAAAAAACGAGACTATGTGCAGAGAAAACGAACGTTATTTATTGACGATGTTTCGCAGAGTGGAAATTTAACGTTTGAACGAAACGTCTATAAATAAAGGTTTGCTCTGCACACAGTGTTTCTTTTATCCCACTGTTCCCACTAAGTAGTGCCATCTAACACTGTGACTTCATAACGCATCACGACTGACCGAAACGTAGTCTAAAATTTCCTCTCTTAAGTGTGGGTTATAATCCCCCCCCCCTTCCTCCAAATTACCACTTGCAAAAGTGTATCTCCTTATATTGGAGACCCAGTGAAATACACCCAGGTTCAGACATAATTACATAGCTTCATCCTATCGATTCTATACATTTCGTAGGTAAGAAGCAAAACCATAAACTAACCAACTAAGAGTTACACGAACGTACGTGAAAACACATAATTATCATGCCAATTATCATGCCAATTAGGTGAAATATGGAATACTAGCAGGAAGTGTGTTAGTTACCAGTTGTCATAGGCAGTTGTCGATAGACACTAAGCCTGTTTGTAGTTTCTGGTGTGTGTGTACTCACCTATTTGAAAAATTAGACATATGCAACACTTGGGTATCTTTATTGAGGAAACGTTTCGCCACACAATGGCTTCATCAGTCCAATACAAAGTAGAAAGTTATAAGGAGAGGAGGAATATGAGGTAATCAGTCCCTCGGCCTGGAGTCGATGTGTTCAGTCCATCAATCTTGTAGAAAGTCAGCATATGTCCGTAGAGGTAGGTCTTCGTCCAAAGGTTGGACAAGTGTTGAAGAATTCGTTTGTATCAAGATCCCAAGATGTTATAACTTTCTACTTTGTATTGGACTGATGAAGCCACTGTGTGGCGAAACGTTTCCACTTCCTAACAACGCTATGACTAAAGAAATACTTCTTAACATCCCTTCGACTCATCTAAGTTTTAAACTTCCAATTGTGACCCCTTGTTTCTGTGTCCCATCTCTGGAACATCCTGTCTCTATCCACCTTGTCAATTCCTCGCAACATTTTGTTAAGTCATTATCATGTCTCCCCTAACACTCCTGTCTTCCAGTGTCGTCAAGCCGATTTCCCTTAACCTTTCTTCGTAGGCCATTCCCCTTAGCTCTAGAACCAGTCTTGTTGCAAACCTTTGCACTTTCCTAAATTTCTTGACGTGCTTGACCAGGTGTGGGTTCCAAACTGGTGTTGCATACTCCAGTATAGGCCTGACGTACACGGTGTACAGAGTCTTGAACGATTCTTTATTGAGGTATCGGAACGCTATTCTCTGGTTTGCCAGGCGCCCGTATGCTGCAGCAGTTATGTGGTTGATGTGCGCCTCAGATGTCCTCGGTATTATACTCACCCCAAGATTCTTTTTCTTGAGTGAGGTTTGCAGTCTTTGGCCACCTAGCCTATACTCTGTCTGAGGTCTTCTTTGCCCTTCCCCGATCTTCAGGACTTTGCATTTGGCGGGTTAAATTCGAGGAGGCAGTTGCTGGACCAGGCTTGCAGCATGTCCAGATCTCTTTGTAGTCCTGCCTGATCCTCATCCGATTTAATTCTCCTCATTAACTTCACATCATCTGCAAACAGGGACACTTCTGAGTCTATCCCTTCCGTCATGTCATTCACATATACCAAAAATAGCAGTGATCCTAGGACTGACCCCTATGGAACCCCGCTCGTTACAGGTGCCCACTCCGACACTTCCGTCACGTACCATGACTCGTTGTTGCCTCCTTGTCAGGTATTCTCTGATTCACTGCAGTGCCCTTCCTGTTATCTGTATCTGATCCTCTAGCTTTTGCACTAATCTCTTGTGAGGAACTGAGTCGAAAGCCTTCTTGCAGTCCAAGAAAATGCAATCTACCCACCCCTCTCTCTCGTGTCTTACTTCCGTTACCTTGTCATAAAACTCCAGTAGGTTTGTGACACAGGATTTTCCTTCCCTGAATCCGTGCTGGTTGTCATTTATAAGCTTGTTCCATTCTTTGTGCTCCACCACTCTCCTCCTGATAATCTTCTCCATGATTTTGCATATTACAGACACTGGTCTGTAGTTTAGTACCTCGTGTCTGTCTTTCTTAAAAATGGGGACTACATTTGTCATCTTCCATACCTCAGGTAGTTGCCCAGTTTCAGTGGATGTTTTGAAAATTGTTGTTAGTGGCACACACAGCATCTCTTCTCCCTAAGGATCCACGGAGAGATATTGTCCGGTCCCACTGCCTTTGAAGTATCAAGTTCACTTAGCAGCTTCTTCACCTCCTCCTCGGTTGTGTGTATTTCATTCAGCACTTGTTGGCATATCCCTTGTTGGTGTACCCCCCTAATCTGACTTCCCCGAGTCCTTTCTGTTTCCACTGTAAATACTTCCTTAAATCTCATGTTGAGCTCCTCACATAGTTCTTGGTCGTTTCTTTCCTCAGCCTGATTACCTGGTCCTTGACAGGTGTCTTCCTCCTGATGTAGCTATACAACAGCTTTGGGTCAGACTTGACTTTCGATGGTATGTCGTTTTCGTACTTTCGCTGGGACTCCCTCCTTTCTTATCTGTGCATGCTCGTTTCTAGCTCTCTGACTTATCTCTTTTATTTTCCTGGGTCCTTTGTCTTCAGTACCTTTTTCATTCTCTAGGTCACTTAGTTTTTGCCTCCCTGCACCTTTGGGTAAACCAAGGGCTCGTTCTGGTCTTCCCATTATTTCTGTTGCCCTTGGGAACAAACCTTTCCTCTGCCTCCTTGCATTTTGTTGTTACGTATTCCATCATTTCGTTTACTGATTTTCCAACCAATTCTCTTTCCCACTGAACCTTCTGCAGGAAGTTCCTCATGCCTGTGTAGTCCCCCCTTTTATAGTTTAGCTTTTCCCATCCTACTTTTGTTACCTTCTATACTTGTAACTCTTCTATGTATTCAAAGCTCAGAACCATGTGATCACTAGCTCCGAGGGGCCTTTCATATGTGACGTCCTCGATGTCCGAGCAACTCAGGTTCAGTCTTGCTGGTTCATCCTCACCTCTCTCTCTGGTAGTGTCCCTAACATGTTGATGCATGAGGCTTTCCAGTACCACATCCATCATCTTGGCTCTCCATGTTTTGGGACCCCCATGTGGCTCCAGGTTTTCCCGATCTCCTTGTGATTGAATCACCCATAACTAATAATTTTGCTCTACCTGTGTGAGGTCTTCTCACCACCTCAGCTAGTGTATCCACCATTGCTCTGCTGCTCTCTTCATATTCTTATCTTGGCCTCCTGCGGTCCTGTGGCAGGTTGTACATCACTGCAATGACTACCTTATGTCCCGCAGACTGAATTGTACCTATGTAGTCCCTTTCACCCATTTCGTCCATTCCTTCCATTTCCTCAAATCCCCATCGGTTTTTAACGACCAGTTCAACTCCTCCTCCCCCTCTGCTCCCTCTATCTTTCCTGAAGATCTGATATCGGGGTGGGAAGATTACGTCTGTTATCATCCCGGTGAGGTGAGTTTCGTTTCTGTGAGTGCTATAATGTCTTTCATGCCACTCCTCACATTTGTTTATATTATCCGCATTCATATACCAAACCTTAAACTTCTTTTCTAAAACTGTGGTCTGGGTAGAACGTTGGGTTGAGGGAGCTGCAGACCTGCCAGGGGGTTGCTGGTTGGTGAAGTTTGTGATGAGAGGGTGGG